>PRKT01000062.1:573699-611848 GCA_003671525.1 Saccostrea glomerata | reverse complement strand
CCCCCCCCCCCCCGGTTCCGACGCCTATGAGCAATGAAATCAGACTGTGAATCAAATCAATCAAGTAACCCACTTCTTTTTAATAAAAATTCTTGGGACAGAGAAAAAAATATTACATCCGACAACGCGAGGTATCGGATATAACACGTTTGTTTAGTTACCCGGTCCTTGGTTTCTAAATTGAAAAAAAAGACTAATATTTTTAACACAAAAAGAATTTGGTATAGCAAGACCGCTAGCAGGAAATTACCTCGAGTGAAGTGGTCACAACAATGACAATTTTACATGATATGTAAGGCTTCATTTTTTTCATGTAATAAATTTAGTTCATCTTCAAGAAATTGGTTTTTCAACCATACAATTACAAGTCTTCGGGAATTTAGAACATTTTGTCCTCTTTAGCCTGATTGAGCCAGTTTGTATCAAATAACATCTTAAATTGGTGGATAAAAGATAAATAGCTCGAGAAATTTAATCATCTTAGTTTATACACTACTATAGTATTGTTCTCTCCCTCCCTCAAAAAGAATATAAATGTGATATCACCTATTCGAATAGCTGATATCACCAATTCAAATCAAATAGTGATGTGACTTATTCGAATAGGTGATATCACTTAAATGGCAGTAAATACCAAAACAGCGCTGCATAATCTCTCTCTCTCTTTCTCTCTCATAAAACAAATGAATCTTGCAATTACTGCAAAACTAATGTCTCTAATGTCTTTTGAATTTCAAGCTAAGGCCAAGTTGTATGACAAGCTACTGTCATTTTAGAGAATAAAATATTCTATAATCTACTCAGAATCTATATAATAGTAGTTGGCCTTCTTTTGTGTTTTTCTCTATGTTTCCCATAATTTTTTCTTAATAAATCTTATTTTATAATTTTCAGAAGTGGCTACTCAGAGCACGGCTAACCAGCAGGCGTTACACACGCACCTGTTTACGTCTTACGACGCGGGGGAGAAGCCGTACTGCGGGGGGTCCGTCAACGTCACCCTAGACATGGCTCTACGTCAAGTCATCGATCTGGTCAAGTTTTTTGTTTAATTGCTGAAAATGAGACAAGTTAAACTGAAATGTTGTTTAATTATCTTGTATGATAACAAAAGATGAAAGGAATAAGAGAAACTTGAATACATAACTATAATATTAGTTTGAGAACCTGCAAACAGCATGTCCTGTCAATATTATACAAAAATAGTGTTTGTTTTGGAATTAGTGACAACTTTAATTAATCAGTTATAAGAATGTCTTTAAAGCATAGGTAATTTAATAATGTCAACCCTTATGTGATATTTTTATATATAATGAAAATCTATAATTTGTAATTACTTTTCTGACTGCTAATTAAACACGTTGCAAAATGTACTTTTAAAATCGTGCAGAACTTCAAGATACAACCTATTTAAGTTTCCTTATATATTGATCTTTAATTGTCTTTCGCAATTTCTTCTCGTTTTTCTATACATTTACCCAAGTCAATTCACATGAGAGAAAGGGAGAGAGAGAGACTGAGAGAGAGAGAGAGAGAGAGAGAGAGAGAGAGAGAGATGTTGGGAAATTTACAACTTACTCGTCCAAAGTGTTCTTCCAATTTAGATCTACATGAAGACCAATTTTATGCATTTCTGTCCCGACTTTGCACAATTATAAGAATTCAGTACTTAATGCAGGTACTCAGAATTAGTATGAATGAAAATAATTTAGTACAGTGTAAAATTACATGTGTTTTTATATATTTTTCACCAAGTCCGATTTTGATTCTAATACTCCAAAACTCTCTAATGGTTCTACAGATCATATAAAATATTGATACATGTATTGATAAAGTTAGTGGACAAATTATCAATAAAATCCTGTTTTTATCACTAAAATATACACTTTTTTGTGTTAGTAATGCATTCATTGATCATTGGCCATTTTTTTGACATGAATTGCATGAACAATTGTCACACTGGAGAAATCCATGATAAGATTAATCCATAATTGTTTTTTGTAGGACGAGCCCCAGCAGATTTTGAAAATCAATGTTTGGGTACGACTGGTAGGTATCATAATTACATTTGACTAGGTTTTGTGTTTCTTTTTCTGTAAACATTGAATGCAACATTTACTGAAACGTTAATTTCTTTTATTAGTTTGTCCGTGTCTTTTCTGTTACCGGTGTCGTAGAGTAGCATATTTCTCCCATAGCCATCTGCCTCATGTATTCCTATGTAATACTCTGATTATCCATTGTGGCTTCATTCTACCCCGGGAGTCACGTCTAGAACAAACTTGAACCTACACTAGTCTGGTCCAAAAAATGAGACAGATCACCTTTTAAACTTTAGAATGAAGGTTTTTGACAAGAATATACGCTTAAGACTTAGGACAAGTACGTTTCACGTGGTGAATGTGGTATTTTATGAAAAGTGACGCACAATAGGAATACTCCTCATGATTAAATTCAAGGCCTTGAAGGTTATTATCCCGGGATTACTGTTATAAATGAAAATGTAGCACACGATGGAAAATGAAAAATAAATCCCTATTTTCAACCAGTAAACTGATGTAGGGTGTTGCAACGGGCAATCAGACACACGGAAAGAGTAAGACCGTATGTTTTCGACGTTTCTTCCTGTTTCTTATTCATTCATTATGATGTAATCAGTTAATATAATTAACTTAAACATTTTTTTGATTTAATTATATTAATTTGTTTGATCACTAAAAGCAATATGAGCTGCAACTTTAATGTCGGAATTTTTTGTTGCAAAATTGTGAACTATTTCAATGACGGGAAAAATAACGTCAATAAACTTCTGTTGTTCATATCTGCGTATGGAAAAACTATTTTAAATAAGATTCGATTGAATAAAAATTACATTATTGTCATCCTGTACAATAATGATATCTTAAAATTTATAAAAACTGTATAATTGGATTGTATATGTTTCTATCTGCTTATTCTTCTACTTTATCTTAGTCTAATTGATCATAAAAGTTTAAGTTACATACAAATTTATCATAATAACACATTTTCACAGCAAAACAAAATTTTCAAAAATTCAGCTCATATTGCTCTAACCATCTTGTCCGTTTGCTTTATGACGTAGAAATGGCAGGATTGCCGCCTAACGTGGACCCCCGCCAGCTTTGGGAACATCGGGAATTTTATTGTCCCTTACAAATACATCTGGATACCAGATCTTACGTTATACGACAGGTAGGTTAAAATGTTAAGTTTCAGGGAAATTTCAGTGCATATCTCTGAATCTTATATCGTTAATACAACATGAAATGATTGTCTTTTGTATGTTCTATGATATCTCAAGGACAGGGTGAGCATTATTCATTATAATTACATGCAACAAAAACAAAAACACAAAAAGAAACGAACAAATGCACTCAACTTTGCTTCTAGCTTTGAGTTTCCTAAACACATTGTAATCTAGATATTAATATTCCCTCGCAAAAGAGTTGCACGGAGGGGTTTGAATAACGTGCTCGTGTGTGTGTTAGTTTGTGTGTAAATTACACTTGTGCGAAACGAAACGCAATTTACATCAGGATCGATTTGAATGCTACCTTTATTTATAGATATTAATATGGTATTTGCGAGGCAATGCTCCGGTTTTCATTCATGTTATGTACATCTTTCGATACTACTACTGAATTTATATCCACTAAATATTATTTCCTTTATGCTATGGTCATTTAAATGGAATTGGACAGATATTTGCAAGGGCTCTTATAATACAACATGAACAAAGTACATGTAACAAGATGTGTTTGTGAAACACTATGCGCCCGGTGGTAACAAAGTTAAAAAACATATTTTTAGCATATAGGTCACAGTCAAGGTCACAAGGTCATTGTCATTTGAAAGAACTTGATTAGTAAAGTATGCATACCAAATAAGAAGTCTCTATCTCTCATGGTTCAAAAAAGCTATTTTTAGCATAAAGGACACAGTCAAGATCACAAGGCCCTTGACCTTGGTATCATGTGAAAGGGCTTAATTAGTGGAGTATGCATGAAGTCTCTATCTTTCTTAGTTCAAAAGTTATGGCGAAGGTTAAAGTTTGCCGACAAAAAAGCTATATCAAGCATAAAGGTCACAGTCTAGGTCACAAGGTCATTGACCTTGGTGTCATTTGAAAGAGTTTAATTAGTGGAGTATGCATACCAAATATGATGTCTCTTTCACTCATGGTTCAAAAGTTATGACTAAGGTTAAACTTTCGCCATAACTTTTGAACCATAAAAAAATAGAAACTTCATACTTGGTATGCATACACCACTGATTAAGTTCTTTTGAATGACACCATGGTCAATGACCTTGTGACCTTGACTGTGACCTATACGCTAAATATAGCTTTTTTATCGGCAAACTGTAACCTTCGCCACAACTTTTGAATGAAGAAAGATAGAGACTTAATATTTGGTATGCATACTCCACTAATTAAGTTCTTTCACATGACACTACTGTCAATGACCTTGTGACCTTGACTGTGTCCTACATGCTAAAAATAGCTTTTTTTAACCTTTACCATAACTTTTGAACCATGAGAGATTAGAGACTTCATACTTGGTATGCATACTTCACTAATCAAGGTCTTTCAAATGACACCAAGATCAATGACCTTGTGACCTTGACTGTAACCTATAAGCTAAATATATGGTTTTTTTAACTTTGTTTGCCGCCGGGCGCATAGTGTTTCACAAACACATCTTGTTTCAGCCATATTTTGGCGGGATATGTCCTCTTTGTATATAACCGCAACAGCTTTATTATCACATATTCCTAATTGGCATCCAATTTAGTATTTATTTTATCCTAATCAGTGATTTTTTCATAATTTATTAACTATGCATGTTTGTATTTATCTCTTTTCCTTTATAAGTCATTGCCATTGACGATTTTTCGTTCATGTATTCAAGTTATCAAAAGATTCAATCACTGATCGAAAAAGGATTCTGTTGCCAAAATGTCGCATCGCACTGTCTGTGACATTTTAACGTTTTTTATGTACTGTTTATTGAGAAAAATGGACTTCTTCCTGACAGAGGATGAGATCGTGTCCAACATTTTCCAGAGGCCATACAATGAGACGAATGTTTGTTAATGATCTTGTTGTCATTTCAGTGTTTCGGGTGAGTTTGTTGGTCTCAAGGAATACCGTCCAAACATTTATCCAGACGGCACGGTTTACTATAATTTTCCCTCTGTACTCGAAAGCCTTTGCACTGTTGACGTCGAGAAGTTTCCTTACGACGAGCAAACCTGTAAGTTGTTGTTTGGATCTTGGGCTTATCATGGATACGACCTAGACTTACAGGTAAATTATTATCAAATTTCAAAAGTAAAACATTTCGGTCGCAACCCGTATTTTGTTTTTTTTATTGTATTAAACTGCTTATAAATGTTTTTTTAGAATAAAAATCCAGAGGGTGACCTGTCGTCTGCTGTCAGTAACGTGGAGTGGACGTACGTGTCTATGAAGGCGGAGAGACACGTGCTGTATTACGGCTGTTGTCCGGAGCCCTATCCTGACGTCACATATTATCTGAAACTTAGGAGGAAACCCAAATTTTACCTCATCAATCTAATTATCCCGTCCATGTTGATTACAGTTATGGCTGCCTTAGGATATTATCTCCCTGTGGAGTCTGGGGAGAAGGTTTCTCTACAGATCACCGTCATGTTGTCCCTCGCTGTCTTCCAGCTTCTCGTGGCCGACAAACTCCCGCCCTCAGCAGACGCCACGCCAGTCATTGGTAAGATATCACAGAGTACCCTGACCTGTAGATTTCCTTTTTGAAAAATAAATACACACTTCAGCCATCAGAGGACACGATTCCAGTCGCTGGTTCGACGTCCTGTGAGCAGCAAAGAATTTTTGTTCCAAACATGGCTTTCAACATTCAAAGACATCCAATTCCTTTATTTAAGCACTCTCTCTTTCAGAGAAACTTAAGCTTGTAAGATGTATGTGCCCTCTAATAACGGTAATTACCAACTCCGTCTGTCTGTCCGTCAGCTCTTTGACTTCCTTAAAACTTCACAAAAACTACTAACTGATTAAACGTTTCCAATAGTTTTTTTTGTTACTTTATATAAATTCATTGGTTGGGTTCGCTAAAATACCTTTGTAAAAACTTCATTCCTTTCGTTTTGCCATCTGTGAAAACTTCGAAAAGTCCGTCTCTGTTAATTTTATACGGAGATCATAAAACGCTTGAACATGTGCGATGATTGGTATGCTTAAAGTGATTCAGTTCATCCAAATTTAATTTCTGTTATTTTCTTTTAAAGCAACCTACTTCAACTTTTCCTTATTCTTGGTGGGTCTTGCTTGTCTCATGGCAGTGGTTGTCTTGGCAATCCATTACCAAGGCAACAGACGCATGCCAGACTGGCTGTACAAGTATGGTTTGATCAAATTATCTTGCATCACCTTTGTTCATGTAGAAAACACCGCATCAGTAAAGGAAGAGGTAAGTCAGATTATATTTCTTTTTTACAAATACTAATATTTGTATTCTAAGATCTGCAATCGGTAACATGTCAGGATGAAAACCCGCTGTCGGTTGTGTTTCTACTTTAAAAGCGAGACTGCATGATCGATGGTTCTCTGAGAACATCACTTTAGAAATTCAGTAACATTTATGTTTCTTTTTTCATTGTAGAAACAAAATACAGTGAAAACCATTATGGTTAAGGGTTCAGTACATAAAGTTCGCCCAGAACAAAAGAAAACTAAAGGATCGCTACATTTGATGGAATACGATCAACCTGTGATTGTTGAAGAAAAAGAACCTGTATCGGAAAAAGATCCTGATGACACGGCACCAAAAAGAGTATACCAGGAGGACTGGAAGAAATTGGCGTGTGTTGTGGACAGATTGTCCTTCTATATGTTTGTGATTATTGGGACTATAGGCACTGGAATTGTTTTCTCTCAGTTTGGAATGTGATTTTTGTTATGTTTGTTTAGATAGACCTCAAATAAAAGCTTCCAACGAAAATTATATTTTCAATGTATGCACATATTCCAATATTTACTTGTACTTGCATACATGTAGTACCTAGATTAATGACGGATGCATCTCGACAACTTTTGAACAATTTTATTCTCAACAATAACCTTGAGACGGTTGCTAGGGCTTTTCTGTCTCACAGGTATATTTCCTGTGATTCTTCTTTGGGTACAACTATTCTTTGAGAAAATTCAACCTTATAAGCTGCCATACAGGGAGCATGTGTTGTAAAAACACTTCTTTTTTTTGCAGCTAGGTTAATATAAAAATTTTGCTTGACCTAACATTTTTTTCGCAAATTTTTTTTAGATTCAATTCTTTTGGAGATATTTTTTTCGATGTTGAAAAGATTCAAGAGAGCTATCTGCAATCCAAGTCTTGAACGCAGCTCTGGATTACAGCATTTCCATAATTTTCTAAGAACTCTAACTGGAGCAATGACATACTTTTGCTACATCTGTTCACAACCTTTCACCCATATGCTCCATCTATACGAGATCTCTACCAATACATGTCTATACACTGTATGTCAATAATGTTAGCTTCCAATACCACACAAATCTAGTGGTTTATGAGATTCATCCGCGTAATTCAAGAGAACATGTAGGAATTAATGAGCTGAAATAGAATATGATCTTTTAAAAGACTGTTTATCAACTCTATACAGACAAAACATACTAGCCTACAAGGCATATGATGAACTGGCAGTCACATGATACACTGACAGCACATCAGACATGATACCCTGATAGCACACCAGACATGATACACTGACAGCACATCAGATAGGTACACAGAACATCAGACATGATACACTGATAGCACATCAGACATGTTACATTGATAGCACATCAGACATGATACACTGATAACACATCAGACATGATACATTGACAGCACACCAGACATGATACATTGAGAGCACATCAGACATGATCCATTGACAGCACACCAGACATTGTACACATACAGCACACCAGACATGATACATAAACAGCACACCAGACATGATACACAGACAGCACACCAGACATGATACACTGACAGTATTCCAGACATGATATATTAATAGCACTTCAGACATGATACACTGATAGCACATCAGACATGATACATTGACAGCACACCAGACATGATATAATGACAGCACACCAGGCATGACACACAGTAAGCCCACAAGACATGATGAACCAACAGCACACCAGACTTGATGGACTGACTACCCACCAAATATGATACTCTAACAGCACCTCAGTCATGATACAGTGACAGCCCTATAAAAATTACACATATAGTCATCCATGATACACTGGCAGGAAACCAAACACGTGAAACATTGACAAGTCAGACATGTCCACCAGACATGATACACCACAACTCATGAGCTTCATCACGACTAATAATGACCATCCCTGAAATTTCTCTTCTCTTAAAATATTAAAGCAGCACTCAAAGTAACAAGTTTTAAATTTTATTTACCAAACTTATAAATTGTATGCTTATTGAGATTCTTAACAATTATTTGTGAGATTCTTTTTAATAAATGAACACATGCTTTCTTTACAGTGCTAAAAAATACACAATTGCAGGTCTTAATATTGCAACGTAAAAGAACACATAAAATGATATTGATAAATTTTAACAGTGGAACCCTTCCACTGAAAAAGTTTTTAAAAAAAATTGTTAAAAAAAATATTATCTAGTACTTAACTGAAGAGGTGAGTGTGTCTGAGATTACCATATGACATGTAAAAGTATCAAATATAACCAATATTATGCATTTAAACAATGTTTGAAATTCCTCAAAAAATAAAATGTCATTTTTATACAAAATTATGGAATGTTCCAAACTTGAATCAGATTAAATCAATCTCAAGCAAAAAAAATCATTGCATAATTATCCTTAATATGGACTTTTGCTGATAATTCAAACATGTACTAACATGTTGAAAAAAAAATTAGTTTATACATGTAGTACCTTTTGAGATATGAAATTGAAGTATTTCAGGCATTATTCTAAAATTTGTTTGTTCCCCTTTTTTTTGCTTTAGATCTTAGGGTGGGTATATAATTTTGTTTCTCCCCCTAAGCTATTTAGAGCTCAGAATTTCGAGAGTTTTGTTTGTTCTCCATTGCCTATTATAGCTGAGGACAGGTGTAGAATTTTACTCCCCACTGATTTTTAGAGCTCTGAGTGGATAAAGAATGTTTTTTACATTTGTTCTTTTTTGCTAATTAGAGCTTCGGGTAGGTTAGATTTCCATTTGTTTCCATAAAATTTAGAACTTAAGGTGCATATATAATTTTTTCTTGTTTCTCTGCTATTTAGAGCTCATAGTTTTTTTTTTTAATTCATCAAGTTGACATTCTGTAAAAGATTTAATCTGTAGTTTAGAAGAACAAAAATTGCTATGTTCAGGAAAACAGCTGCATTGAAGTTTATTTTTGTTTTTTTTCCCAGAGTTGGGGACAAAATTTCAATTTTTGACCTTTATATTTGTATTTTAAATTTGTATCAAATTTACTATAAAGGTCTAAATGGCATGCTTTTTGATCCATTTATTTCATGATGGTGCAAAAAAAATAATAACTTGTCATCTTTAACACTTTAAAAGGTCAAAATAAAAGAAAAACATGGACTTACATTTATATAGAGATGTACTTAAAAACAATGTTAACACCTGGCACTTTAAGTACAAAATTTTTATACAGATGCTTCCACATAAATAATTACAAATCAAACATTTTTTAGGTTCAGACAAAACTTATTGCATAAAGAAAAGAAAAATTCCCTTTTTGGCACCAATCTAAATTATTCACATTGCAATTGTCTTATTAATTTAAAGACAGGAGACAATCAAAAACATAGGCCAACAGTAAATATATAAACAATACATGTAAATATATGTTAAATCATCATACCATTATTACAAGGTGATCAATGAAAGGAGTTCTGTATCATACATAATAAGGACATAACAGTTTTTTAAAATAAATAATTATCTTTTCCTAATATCATATTTGTAATAAAATAAATGCCATGCCACCAGATGATTTGCAGATTTAAAAAAAGGTCTGCCAGGTTCATTACTCTTCTATTTTTTTTAATCATAACTAAATAACCATTTTTAAAAATACATATAGCAGCTAGATGTATTTTAAATTGGAAAGTTATGTAAACCGGTTGAAGTGTTGTCCATATTAAACCTACACACTGAACACTGTACTAAGAAAGCTTCAAAACTTTTTTACTTGTTTGTATATATACTTGATGACATTTAAGAGTACTCTTAAACTATCACGTCAAAAACTTCATTATTTTTTTTAGTATGTTTAGTATTTAAAGCTTTCGTACCTCATCTTTCTCTTGATAATACTTTGATCTTTAACAGTATTTTTGTTTTATTTCAATAAAAAGTTATACAAGAAGGAAATTATACACTAAAAAAAAAACATTAAATAAATATGCAACTTTAATGCCTTTCATAAATGCCACTGACCCTAAGGTTTGTTTTTTTTTTGGTCCTTAAACTTTTTCTGTTATAACATTTATAACAACCACATTGAACACCAGGTAGTATTGCACTGCTTCTACCAAATTAAATTGATGACAATTAAATTTTGCTCAATTGAATTTGTCTTGTTCAGTATCTCAGAATTAATTACTTTTTTAATTGACACTCTCTGTGTTTTTGGCAAACAAATGATGTCCCCCCCTGACAATCAAACATAAGATTTCATAGAATCAGCAATTCCCCATCACCAGTTTTACCAACAACAAAAATTGTGGCTCATTTTATAAATAGCAAGTCATTCTGAACATGTGTGAGACAGTTCATGAAAGATTAACTTTTAACAATAAACTATAACAATCCATAAGTAAATCAAAATGCTCTTATGTACAAACGTGAAAATTATCAATGAAATTCTTCAAATATAAGAGCAGCTTTCAGCTACTGAAAATTCCCAAGAATGAGACATATTTGTCAACAAACTGAAATTTCACACAAATGAGACAAATATGTACCAAACAATAGTTGCAACAAAATTGAAGGAAAAAACTCATTATTAATCTTCTTTGGTATGTGAAAACTCAATTTAAAAAGAGTTCATCACAAAACAGCTATTATTAAAGCAACTAGAATCTGAATTCACTGAGATTCAATTATATCTTGAAAAAAAAAACTTAAAATGCTTTTTGTCAAAACTTTAACAAATAAAATTGTACAGCAAACTTTTAGCATAACATGTAATGCAGTTAGTGAGGGTAAATACATATATTAAATTGCATGTAATAATCACAGTTCAACATATACTGTCATACAGGTAACTTCTAAGTTGTTTTCATGTCCTTTGATGAACCAACTCTTCTTGTGCCTGTTTGTTATTTAAATTATCTAATGTCTAGAAAGATGAGCTCATGAATATAATGCATATGGCAGATGAAAATTGTATCACAACCTTTTGCTGGCAATGGGAACTCCATCAAATATCATATACAAGGTACATTTATATACAAATAACACACACTAAAGCTCACACATGATTCAACAAGAGGCTCTTGATGGGTATAGACGGTCACCTGAGTATCAAAGTAGTTCTACCCTTAATGAAAATGGATAACTGTCAACTGTGTGTCTTGAACATTCTTCAAGTTGCTTTGGTTAGAGTTTAGGGCCAAAAATAGTAATTTCTGTTATAAATTAATATTTGTACAGATCACTATCTTTAAGCAAAGCTAAGAAAAGAACTCTATCTTTACTACTATCTCAAGTTTGTTTGCTAAACTAAAGAAAAAATCCTTAAGACCTGTAATGTGTTTTTGCAAGTATGATATCTACATGCATTAATGTTAAGAAGTCCCTACCCAGGGTCTTAAATTCACAAAACCTGCTTAAGCTAAAGCTTATTGCTCATTGTTATCAAAGGTAACCAAGAAGTCCATGAGAAAAGGAAAGTTCCAAAGAAAAAAATATATTAAGAAATATTTCTTTTAAAAAGATGATCGACTTTACTTAACCATATTGTGAACCCTTTTCTTAACTGTAATATAAATTATATTTCATAATTCTACAGAAAAGAACTTTTTTTATATCATATTCTACAGAAATGAGCTTATTTCTCATAATGAAACTAAATTTAATGTTAGGGTAAATGAAGTGAGGATGTTTTCATCCTAAACCCAAAGATACAATACTTATTTTTATATCAAAATTGGTTTCCAGAGTGTTCAGGTCAGCAATGAAATGTTCACACACGATGGACAACAGCAGACAAAGACAGATAGCAATAGGTCATTTGTGTGACTCAGGTGACCTTAAAATAAAACCATTCCTCCAAAATAACAAATAATTATTAAAATTCCACCTGAGCATCATAATTAAATGGAATATAGCAGCATATACTATTATGCACAAATAAGACATAGGTTATCTACTCTCTGTGACTTTAAGGTCGGTCAGGAACTGGTCTATGAAAGGTTAGGAGTAGAACGTGAGAACACTTGACTGGTTCCCTCGCAGGAGTAAGATGGGGGGCATGTCTTTTGTCAGTGTCTCTATCCAGGCCATGTACAAACCAGCTGGACAAGTACCCTTCCTTGGCACAGGTAATGTCCTGAAAGTTAGTAAGGAAATGCTTATAATTACACCCACTGAATGCTTTCTCCTTAACTCCTTAAGAAAACCAATTGCTGTTAGCTTTGGCCATAAATAAGCTAGATACATCCTGTTTTCTAAAGTCATCAATTTGAATTCTTTTTAAAACAATGTCAAATTTAATTATTTTATGGCTCTTTTGTCAATGTTATTTGTGTACCAATAATACAAAATTATAATAATATTACCCACTCTTAATGAAAAGTTTATAGACAGATCTAAACATCCAAAATAAAATGGCTAAATATATTTTTTTGTTGGTAATGGAATTACAATTTCTGTATAAGTTATGGTTATAAGAATGTGTCTTTTTCCTGCAATGCCTCATCAATTTTTCCCCATTTAAAGAAAAAATGTAAGCATTTACTAGGAATTCTTTGAATGAACATGTATTGAAACCTTTATTTAATTCTTTAACTTCAAGCATATTGGAGTGAATTAAAGAATATAAACAATGAAATAGATTGTTCTGAATAAAACAAAAACTTACATAACAATAAGTGCTGCATCTTTTGAGTGTTCCAACAACAGCTCTCTCAAACGGACATTTCTCTTGGTCTAAAATCAAACCAAAAGTGACATTTCAAATCAGGTTAATGCATGTGTAACAAGGAATCAATTTTATAATCAGACTGTTCTGCTGATTCTTGCATTGATTGTAAATGTATACCTACCTTATCCTTTAAGAACAGTTTCTGCTCCTCTGTAACTTTCCAGGGGTATTTTTCTGAAGTTTCCCCATTATCCTCATCCAACATCCAACCCTCCAGTAACTTCTCAAAATTCTTCATGCTGTAAAAAATTATATGTTCTGTACACTAACATCCCGCATACCTTGTAAAACTCAAACTTTGTTCTTAATCCCCTACATCACTCTATAACTAGTTATATGCTACATTTTGGTGGCCAGATACAGGTATCTTTGCCACTTCCGAGTTACTGAAGTCAAAATAGCCTTACTGAAGAAATATCCTTACTGTAGTCATGATAGCCTTACTGAAGTCTTAATAGTCTTACTGTAGTCATGATATTCGTACTGTAGTCATTATAGCCTTACTGTAATCATAATAGTCTTACTGTAGTCATAATATCCATACTGTAGTCATGATAGCCTTACTGAAGTCATAATAATCTTAAAGTAGCCATAATAGTCTTACTGTAGTCATGATAGCCTTACTGTAGTCATGATAGCCTTACTGAAGTCATGACAGCCTAACTGAAGTCATAATAGTCCTACTGTAGTCATAATATCCATACTGTAGTCATGATAGCCTTACTGAAGTCATAATAGTCTTTCTGTATCATGATAGCCTTACTGAAGTCATAATAGTCCTACTGTATTCAAAATAGACTTAATGTAGTCATATTAGTCTAACTGTAATCATAATATCCGTACTGTAGTCATGATAGCCTTACTGAAGTCATAATAGTCTTACTGTAGTAATGATAACCTTACTGTAGACATGATAGCCTTACTGTAAACATGATAGCCTTACTGAAGTCATAATAGTCTTACTGTAGTCATAATAGCCCTACTGAATAGCCTTACTGTAGAAATAAAATTTTAATTTGCCGTAGTTTATTTTGCATTAGCTGTCATGTGAATGCAAATTAGTTTGCATTATTTCAGATTGCATTTATTGACTTTGAATTCGAATTAACTTATTTTGCATTATATTGACTTGTTTCACTCACCTCTCCTCTGATGGAGATCTTCCAATGTCTGATAAAATCGTCATCTTCTCACACTGGATTCTGAATCGACTCAATAAGGTAGCCATTCTGAAAACATACAGAAACAATTTCTACAGCTCTATTCAATGTTTAAGACTGAGACTTATTTCCAATAATAGTATGTGAAAGAGTCAAAAGCACTGTTTTATGTTTCATTGTAAATGTTTGGGAAAAAAATTGTTTAATTTCACCCAATTTTCTCTAAAGATATCTCTTACTTTTTTGCTCCCATCCAACTGCCATAAACCTTCGCATCTTAAAGTGTAAGCCCTAATTTCTGTATTTCCTATCTAGCTTATCTTCTTTTGCAACATTAAATGTAAGTCATACTGTCTCTCCTATCTTATCCCTCCAATTTTGTAAAATTTACATGTCTTACACTTTTACTGTCTCTGCCTCCTATCTTTCCTACTTGACCTCAACATGACCTTGTGTCAGCCCTTCCCTCTAATGTATAACTCATTGTTTGTTTCCCATTTGACCTCTATCTGACCTTGTGTGACCACTCCTGTCTAATGTATAACTCACTGTCTCTGGTCCCTATTTGACCTGTATATGACCTTGTGTAAGCCCTTCTGTCCATTGTCTCTGTTCCCTATTTGACCTCTATATGACCTTGTGTAAGCCTCTATATGACCTTGTGTAAGCCCTTCTATCTAATGTATAACTCACTGTCTCTGTTCCCTATTTAACCTCTACATGACCTTTGTAAGGCCTTCTATCTAATGTATAACTCACTGTCTCTGTTCCCTGTCGATTTCTCCTCTCTTTGTTCCGGCAGCAAACACTCTCAGTGGACAGCTTCTCCAGTACTGCTTTGTGGACAGGATATAAGGCAGTAAAAGGGTCAACCCTACAAAACAGGGGCTTTACTTCATTCATTTTTACATTAAAAAACAAATCTTGTTGTTTCCAGTGTTGTGATTAGCAAATATATATTAACATGTATTAAAATGAAAAGTGCATTCATTACAAACATTGAAACTTAATACAGGTATATACTCGGTTCTCTTTTGTATTTGATCTTTCATTATGGCTTAGCCATTTTTTCAATAGATAGTTTTCACTTTAATAGCGGGAATTAAAATATATGATTTATCCTAAGACTAAGTAAGACACCTCCATCATCAAAGAGCCACCAGACATCAATGGTTCCTTTTTTCTGTTTTTTGGCGAAGCGGTTTCTGATATTCTGTTTGAAGTTATTAGGTTTGACCTCTGCTGGCATATCTACGACCACGTCCTTCTCTTCCGCCTCGCTGTCGCCCGAGCTGGAGCTTCCGCGGCGGAGCATGGTGGGACTGCTGGGGGAACTAGGTCGCTTATCCTCCTCATCATCTAAAAGAATTACAGTCAAATGTCAGCTCACTGATAGTCTTCATAATCTTATACTCTAAACCAACTTTTATCCACGACAACTTTATTTCATGATTTACCGGGGTAAACTAGTTCCTGATAATCAATATTTTGTAATCAAACGTTCTTTTGGATCTGTCGTTAATAGATATAGAGACTTTAAGGACCAGTTGCGGTGAAAAATATCCGTGATGATGAGGCTCTCACGAACCTCGCGAAAATGTCTCCCACGCAAATAAAAGTTGGTTTACAGCTTTAGAACATTTTATATCTGGATTTATCAAATATGCACATTCTATTACAAGAAGTAGAATATGAAATAGGTAATTTATGTTTATTTAAAAGCTTTAGAAAGTACATGTACTGTGAACAATTCTGTTTGCTAGTGTTTCCTTAGTGAAATCAAATAATTTACCACAATCAACATCAAAACTGTGCTTTATTGAGTAGATAAAAATATTGAATATCATAAATACTAAAATCCCGCTGTTTTTCTTTACAGTTGTTATTATAAATAGTGGCAAGTGATTTTGTTATGTGAAGAATACTCCATAAATTTTGTACAGTTAAATATCAGTAATAGTGACCTCTTCCTTAATGTTGTAAACAATTTTTAACCACAAATACATTTGTAATAGGTTAATGTGATTTGGAATCAAAGAAACATGCTGTTTATATAGAAGGATTTAATTTTTTTAAACTAGTATCAGAATTACATGCTTAAGCCTTTGTACTTATCATACCTTGAGAAATGAAAACATAGCATTTCATTTAATTTTTTGGAGAACTACAGACTTCAGTGTTTGAAACAGCATTGATAGAATTTGTTTAAATGGCAAAGATATGTCTTAGAAAGCTAAGAATATGTTTATTTTGTCTGCAGCCTTTAAAAGAGTATAACTATTTGCCAAAATAAAAGCTACAAGAGGCCCAAAGGCCAAAATCATAATCTAAGTTTTGCTTCTTCAGATTAGAACAAGATTTGTTTCCCTCTTATCTTCTTTATTGGGTATGTGGCCCCATCCTAGGACTCAAAACTAACCCAAACTGGTACTCCATTATTATAAATATTATGGCCCCATCTCATCCTCATTGTCCATGATTTAAAGAAATCAAAATCTTCACTCATGAAGGAAGGTTTTATAAAAAAAAAAAATATCTGATAAAGTGTTTTATTTTTTTTGAGAAGAGGATTTTTATAAAACCCTTTTGGCATCGTGTTAACATTTTCATGAAAATCTTCCAAATGGAAATGGAGGAGCAGGACCTTGCATTTGAACAACCTTTGAGTTCACCAATTCACCATTCAGTTCACCAATGGACTCTTTGTGTCATTTCTGGAGGACTGACAAATAGATAGACATACAGATGGATGACAAATTTTGATTAGAAAATCTTACTTGAGCCTTTGGCTCAGGTGAGCTAACTAGGCACCCATTTAACTATAAAATTCCCAACTAAGACAATGCTATTGATAATATCTCATTATCAAAATTTTAAAAAGGAAGAACAAAACCTGAATTAAATTTCTATCTCTGTCATTACATGTCTACTTGGACAACAGAGGTAAATCAATCTGTTTTATCAGCAACTCCTAACACCACTGACAACAAAAAAATCAACTTTCTATAAAGACCCAGGTGCTGTAAGAGGTGCCGAAACACTATAAATTTCAAAGATGGTTGCTATGTTGAAAGTGAGTCTACTTACGCTTTCTTGTCAATTTGAACCTAACTTTCGGATGTCGATCTGATTAAGAAATTCATATACAGAATGAAAGTTTTGGCTACCATATATTATTTTAATTATTATAATTTTAATTCCCTGAAACAAAGTACATTGTGTATTCCATAATCTATCTCTATGTTTCAACAAGATATCCTAAGTATAGATCTATTTATTTGACAGGTAAAATTATGTTTCCTTGCTTGAACCATTTAGATCTCAATTTCAGTTTAGAGATTCTAATTTTGTTTTAAAAAATGATAATAATCATGAAAGAAGAAAATCTAAAAAAAAACAACTAAAATATTCATCACTGAATGTCCTTCTTATTAAATGTGTATTAATATTAACTGCTGCTGATTAAGGTTTGTAGTCCTATCCTCAGTTCAATACGTACCCTCTGGATCTCCTTCATGATGCACTGAGTCCTCGATCGGTTCGCTCTCGTTAGGGTCCGTCTCACACGACAATTTCTCCTCCAGTCGCAGAATTCCCACTCCATACTCCAGATCAAAGGCATCACTACAAACAAACGGAATGCAACAATATACAGCTGTAAAGGGCAGGTTCAAATCTGTCTACTCATAAGCAAATATCATGTGCTAAATGGTTCAAATACGAGTTTCTTGATAGAAAAATTGATCAGGCCAGATTAAAAGAAATAACAATGGTTAATTATGAGTCGTTGGGGCCATTACAGCTCAATGAATTACAGAAAAGATGGGATCAAAACTATAAAGAATTTCTAAACTATAGATATTAAAGAAGTGCATAGAACTAAAATCTAAAGCCAAAATGGTCAAAATTCTGGACTACTCAGAATCCAGATTAAACAAATTACATGATTGTATACTGTATGCAGTGAATCACACTTTCCTTATAACATACATAAATAATACACTGAATTGAGTTACACAGAACAGCAACTACAGTATAATTAGTTTACAGCTGAAGTAGTACTCACTGAACGATGTTGACGTACTCCTCCACTTCACATTGGTCAACATCCGGGTCAGTCCAGCGAGACATGAACCCCATCATCAGAATGTTAGGCCGCAGTTTACCAATACCTACATTCTGAAATGGTAAAATACAGGGTCTATTACTTTCTTTTAATAAACATGAACTGTCCATTTTTGATTGCCTACAGGTACCATGCCTTAGTGCTACAAGATTATACTATCCAATCATTCTTCATTTTATATTTGAAGCTTGCTTTATGTTTTAGTATATATACAGAAGATACTGGGTATATAGAGAGTCTGACTAACCTGCATAATGCTCTGAGCCCCGGTTCTGAAGTCCTCTGATGTCGTGACAGTGTAGAAGGCCTTGACCCTTCTGTGATTTAACCAGCGGTAGGCTTCCTTAGGACGGCTGCCATGGAGATGTCTAAGGTTATCGGTCTGGGTGCCCTATCACAGAAAAAATACTTCCGTATTAAGTGCACAAACTAATCAAAGTGCTGATTCTGTCATGTTAATACAAAGTAGTGTATAATACATGGCTAAGTACCCCCAGATTCACACTATCAGTTAAGGAATGAAGCTCATTTTAACTTACGTTACTTATACAATATAACATAACATGTGGCAGTTTACGCTTTAAAACCACGAAGCGGTAAAAAAGTATAAACTGCCCCATGTTATGATATATCGTATAACATAGGTTAAAATAAGCTTCATTCCTTATGATTTAAATTCAGTGTAGACAATAAGACATTTTTTTCTCTAATAATTGCTTCAAATTGAACATATGCCCTATCAGAATTCTGTTTTAGGTGCCTTTCTAACTGTGAAGGTAAAGCTGTACCCGGTCAGACCCTGGTACTACAGAGTCTGTGTGTTTCCTGTACTTCTCATGCCTGGATGGTGTATGGGTGTGGCACTCAGTGTGACGTGCTGATTGGTCCAGACCCTCCACAGAATGGTTCTAAGTTTGGTATCTCTGTTAATGAGAGCTATGAACATCAACAAATATTCTATACAGGTACCTCTGCAATTTATAGACTTCAGTTTGTAATTGATTCTACAAACAACATTTCTTTTTTAATATCAGTCAGATGTTATAAGTTTGATCCAGATAAAGATTAAAATTAAGTATTCTTAAATGTTAAAAAAGTTAGGAATTGAAATGTGGTATTAAAAGAAATGTTATCACTTTCTAAAGGGTATTAACAATCTAACTCTTTTTCAATCGCACAACATCTGTTTAAGTAGGTAAATGATTTATGATATTTTGTATTTATTAGGAATCTTTCCTAGTGGCAGGAATGTGACTGTGCAGTATAACCTGACTGTGAACCTACCCCCTACCCCTGGGAACTGCACCATCACCCCCCAGTCTGGTTACTCCCTGGTGACAGCATATAATGTGTCCTGTCAGGGGTTTACAGACCCAGATCTCCCCTTGACTTATGTTGTGTATCAGAGACAGTCTTCAGGTAAATAGACCGTGTAAGAGTTACAGTAAAACTCTGTTATAAAGACTTCACTTACCAGGTAGAAGGAAATCTTTAACCGAGAAGTAACAAAACTTATGTTTTGTTATAAGGATATCAAGAATTCCATTCATAAAGTAGCAATATTTTAAGGTCCCATTGACTTCTATATACATGTAACCAAGTATTTCACTGTACTTCTTTTGACTAGTCTCTTTTAAAAGGGAGAAGAGTGGACTTTGTTCATCATTGATCTAAATCAACTTCTCTCTGTAATTGCCTCTGGATCCACATTAATCCTTTACAAATTGCATTTAGTCTCCAAAAAGTTAATGCTTAGCTCAGTAAGCACAAGTTTTTTCAGTCTTGTTTGACATCCTCCTATTCAGCAATTTGCATTGGAGAATGTGGCCAGACCTTTAAAAATTATGCACCAGGCAGATTCTTTGTTGGACTAACAATTGTATTTCAGTTAGATTCAATAGTGTCATCACACAAATTGCATCACTATTTTGGTTGTAATGCATAATTTCAAGCAAGATTTGCAATAATGGCATTTTTACTGTAGGAACAGGCCAGTTTCAAATCAAGTGTTTCCAAAGCTTACCTTGATAAAGGCAAAGTCTCACGTCAAATTCAAAACAGTTGTCTGATAGTGTCCATCCCTTGATGCAACATTCATGCAAGTTTGGATTTAGTGCTATGTGCAAATTTAAATTACTTGGGATTGTAGTTGGATCTGTTTGGAAACCCTAAACATTTGGAAATCCCCTTGCCTTTATAGTGGTGAGCTTTGTAAAGACTGTGCTGTATTTAAAAAAAAAAAACTGACTGTACTTAAAATGAAGGTAAGGAGACAGAGCTGATTAAGTCTGATGAGGCCTTAATTTCTCCCTTGTATCTGAGTGAGGGCTCGAGAGAGAATAACTACACACAGGGACTGAGTGTGAGATGTATGGACAGTGAAGGCCTAATGTCAGCCACACCCATTACTGTACAGGTAATAACCAAACATTGTAGTCAGCATACATTTTTAACCAAATATTTAAACTTTATTCTATTATGCATTTTTTTTATTGTACTGCAAAATGCAACAGTGCCGCACACAATGTAGAATATCAGAAAAAAATCATCGAAAGTCTGAATTTTCCCCAAGAACAGCAAAGCCATGTTTAGTCATTTTGATAATGAAACTTCTTAAGTAGTGTATATTCAAGTTTCTTCAAATCATGACCCATTGGGGGTTGGTTGGGGCCACAATGAAGGAACAACTTACAACAATTATAAAGGGAAAAATCATTAAAATTTCTTCTCAAGAAAAAGAAAGCCATGTTAAGTCATATTTTTATTAAAGCATCTTTAGGTAGTGTTGAAAATATTGATGAAAATGAGCATTGTAGCCAATAAGACTAAATGTTTCAGTATCGGTTTATGAGGTCATTATTAGCATATGCATATATAACATCAAGAGCACAAAATAAATCTGAGCTAAATCATATATTATTTATCTGGAATCAGAATGAGGTTTGCACTGAATTGATTACTTTGAATAGAAGAGATAATTGTGATTTCTTGTCTTTTTGTCAAATACAAATTCCTGCTGTGTATAAATTGTTACATAATTATCAAATTTAGGTACAACCATTGGAGGCCACTCCTGGACAGAGTTTGGACGTTATAGATGTGATATCTGGGAGTGTGCTGGGCAATTCCAGTTCTACAGGCATCCTTAATGATCTTCTGGCTACAGGGAAACAGTCAGGTTAGTCAGTCAGAAAAATAACAAAGTTACTATATCTGAAAAAAAAAATTATCAAATTGACTTTTGAAATTTTAGCTTTATTAGCACTACTTTATCTTTACTTTCAATAATGTAATGATATATCAATTTAAAAAAGTAAAAGTTGACTACTTGTTTTGAAGGCAGACTTAAGTTTACAATTCTTATTGCATCTTCACTGAGTGAACATTTTTTGCTTCCTATTAGATTTAGTAAATCTTTTTATTTAAGCAATCTATCAAAAATACAAGCTAGTGTAGACCTCAGTAGCCAAAGCTATCTCTATTTAGAACAGCTGTAACACAAGTACTAAGGTCTACGTTAGTGACTTTAATTATGTTTTTACAGTATATCTTTATCATCTGAATTAAAACAGAACTATTGAACTTTTGAACAGCTGTAACACAAGTCCTAAGGTCCTCGTTAGTGACTTTAAATAAAGATGTAGAATCGACTCCAGGTGATCAACACAGACAAAAGCAGCGTACACAGGTATAAACACTGATTAGGTTCATGTATAATTATTAAGTAAACTTGACTGACTGGCCATGTGGATGAAATTTATTCAAACCCCCATTTCAGTGTTTCCAATTATTAAATATTTTAAAATCTAAAAAAAGGTATTTGGACATACATGGTATTTTATCTTTTTTTTATTTTCCAGTACTTCATAACTAGGTTTTGAGTACTTGAAATGTTACTCTTTACATTTACATGCATTCTTTAACTATTTGTTTAAAAGCGGAAAGAAAGTAAAATAATGTGTAATGGATCTTTGCCTTAATAAAACTGATGAGAGAACCATTAAACATTTGACCTTGGACAATTTAAAGGTAAAGTCATTAAATGCCTCTCAGATAAAAAGCAATCTGTCTTTTTGAGAAGTTGGATGGATGAAAATGTACTGCTTTTATTCAGAAAATGATAATCGGAAAACATCCCTTGTAGTGATGGCGGTAGTCATTGTTTTTTCTTTCAGATCCGTGGTGCCCTTGTGGCGGTGCTTGTCAACTCCTCCTCGGGACCCCCAGAAAGTGTCGACATTAACGGTATCACTAGTGTCCTCAACACAGCCACCGAGGTTCAGGAGGAACTGTCAGAGGAAACTCAGGTTTGGCATACAGAAATGTTTTATTTTGGACTAGGAAAAACAGGCCGATCTGAGACAAGAAATATTTGTTTTTGACCAAAAGAGAAAAAAATCTGAGACTCGATAAAAAAAGTTTAGACTCAGGGAAAATGTAAATTCTTTGTTAAAATTATCAGTAACCAGAATCTACACTGTGTAAGCATTAGCAAACAATAAGTTTCCAGTTTCTGAAAATGTTCACAGATTAATATGTTAAGAATATAACAGTACACAAATATATGTATGATTTTAGGACAAAGCCATAGAATTGTATGATGGAATGACTACAGCTTTCTCCACACAATCCATCAATGTCACACAGAGTGCTGCTGAAACCACTGCAGGGTAAAACTGACAAGACTAAAACTCCAAAAATTATTGATGTTTTTAGCTCACCTGAGCCTTTCAAGTGAGCTTTTCTGATCAAAATTTGTCCGTTGTCTGTCGTTGTCGTCGTCGTCGTCGTTGTCGTAAACTTTTCACATTTTCATCTTCTTCTCAAGAACCACTGGGCCAATTTCAACTAAACTTGCTACAAAGTATCCTTGGGTAAAGGGGATTCAAGTTTGTTTAATTAAAGGGCCACGCCCTTTTCCAAAGGGAGATAATTATGAATAAGAGAAAAATTAATAGCATTTTTTAAAAATCTTCTCAAGAACCACTGGGCAAGGAATGATGAAACTTACGTGGAATCATCCTCAGGCAGGGTAGATTCAAGTTTGTTTAAATCATGACCCCTGGGGATAGGGTGGGGCCAATATTGCAGATCAAAGTTTTACATAGGAATATATAGGAAAAATCTTCTTCTCAAGAACCACTGAGCCAGGAAAGATGAAACTCATGTGGAATCATCCTCAGGTAGTTTAGATTCAAGTTTGTTCAAATCATGACCCCCGGGGGTAGGGTGGGGCCAAAATGGCCGATCAAAGTTTTACATAGGAATATATAGGAAAAATCTTTAAAAATCTTCTTCTCAAGAACCACTGGGCCAGCAAAGATGAAACTCATGTGGAATCATCCTCAGGTAGTGTAGATTCAAGTTTGTTCACAACATGACCCCCAGGGGTAGGGTGGGGCCAAATGGCCAATAAAAGTTTTACATAGGAATATATAGGGAAACCTTTTAAAATCTTCTTTTCAAGTACTTCAAAGCCATGCTTACTGATATTTATAAAGAATCAATTTATAAGGAATCATCCTTAGGTTGTGCAAATTCAAGTTTGTTCAAATCATGACCCCCTGGGGGGTTAAAATTCAAGCCCCCTCCCCCCAGTAAACTTTCAGTTCTGATCTGATATGTGCTTTTTCCTAGCAAATTGCTCATGTGAGCGATGTGGCCCCTGGGCCTCTTGTTCTTTAACAGAGTTTATATTTGTTTTGCATTTATCATACTACACACATATAGTGATAAGCTCAGTTTCAAAGACACTATTGAAAATTTAAACCGAAATTCAGACTGATACATTTTGGATTTTGATTTAATAATCCAGGTTACTGTTGGAAGGAATTACCATGTTACTGGACACCAAGACTAAGTCAGGATACGAGGCTTTACACTCAGGACCAGCAAATGACTCACTAGAAAGACAGGTTAGTTAATACAGTCAAACCAGAAAAGGATACAATAGACAGGTGAGTTAACAATACAGTCAAACCGGCAAATGATACAATAGACAGGTGAGTTAACAATACAGTCAAACCAGCAAAGGATACAATAGACAGCTGAGTTAACAATACAGATACACCAGCAAATAATACAATAGACATCTGAGTTACGGGACAAAGTTCAATTCCATAAATTGGACATATCCATTGTTTCCATTATTTCCAAATTGTCCGAATTAAAATCAGCTAAAGAATAAAGATGTCATCATAATAAACGTATAAACTACAACTTGGTGTTTTCCATCATTGCCGGGAATACCCGCTACACAAGTACATGGTTATATTAAGTAAGGCTGCCTCTTCCAATTTTGTATATTTCATGGCCCCAGGGTCAGGGGTTCTGGTGTTAGGGCAGGGCTCTGTAGATAATACAGAGAAAATGCGTAAATTCTTTAAAATATTCTCTTGTGCTCCTGGACATAAAACCTGAGAACAATATACATAGTTATGATGAGGAAGGATGCTAATCTTCCCAGTTTGTGAATATCATTACCCCTGGGTCAGGGGATCTGATGTTAGGATTGGGTTCTATAATGATTATATTGTGAAAACGCATGAATTCTTTGGAAATCTTTTCCTTTGCTCCTTGGTATAATGACAGTGATCTAAGTATATTATATTTATGAGGGAGAAAAGTACCCTTACCAAAATGGTTAATTTCAGGGCCCCTGCGTTAGGGGTACTAGGGACGAGGGTGGGGGTGTACATAGTCTGAAAATAAAGTAATACTTTTAAGGTAGGTCGCGGGTTTGCTTTTGTCATCAATTTTGGTACTCAATTTCGACGATGCGAGCGGCTGTTTTGTGCACATTTGATTATGACGTCAGTTACGTCACAAAGGCAACGTTGCGTTGTTTCCCGTTTAATTCTCTGCAAATGACTTCAAGTCTGTACGAATCAAGTGGATTAAAACAAAGTGCATGCTATTACATGTAAACCTCGTACATGTTTTATAATTAAATTTTAGTCTGAACTCTGACGTGATTGTATGTAATGCCCTAGGAAAAATTTAATACAATACCAAACAAGAAACATATTGACGCAAGCGTCAAAAATCGTCCGCAAACCAATTAATTAATTCTTTCATATAATAAATTAGAAACTGAATTCTTATATTTATCTGTTAATTAATATATATATCCCTGTGACATTAAACATTTGAATGCAACATCCCAGGATTTTCTTCAGTACATAATACATGTACATTGCTATATGTACAATGTATTTAAACAACTTAATCTTAGCTCTCTGCGTCCCCGCACCCAGTAAGTTTAATTGGTACTATTAACGAACTCTGGCGGAAGTTTGATGTTTAAGTAGTTTTAACACTTAACCATTAAAACTAACGTTTAAACTTATCTAACTAGAGATAGTTTAACATTAAATAAAACGTAACAACTATATGGGGCTCCTCGCTCGCTCAGAGGATGTTGAAACCCCCAACTCCTTCTAGATCCGCCACTACATGTTTTGGTGTGAGATGTGGCGGGAAAAAGCTTGGCATGTTGTAAAACGCGCTTCATCCTTGTCTGTTGGAGAAAAATCTCCTAATATTCTGTCTGATAATAAATTAAGAATAAGTCATAATTTTGAAAATTTTCCGTATCAAAAGTACATTGTATATTTATATTTACACGTCATTTTAAATTATATATACAACAAATCCTGTTGAAGTAGAGAAAGTAAAATTTGTTTGGGCAATCATATAACGCGGTCCTTGCTTTAGACTATGCCCAACATGTGTGCTTAGTTTGTCAATCAGGATAAGATGAAACATTTAACCCATTATTCATAAAATTTTAGTTTGATGATTATTATGCGTTTTTAATTTACATTCAGACACTCTTTCTTAATATTCTATTACATGAATGTTAAATATTTTTTTATTCAAATTGTTCTAACTCCGCAGAAACGCACGGCGACTTTAAAATAACCGACCGCCTCCTGGCGGCCGGTAATGAAAGGAATATAATTTATATTGTAAGTATTACTTAACTGCTAAAAGTCAATCAGAATAAGTCAGCGCACGGTGAAAGTTACCGGTATGATATGCAGAAAGAAAGTTATCACAAATAAAATTGTTTAGCGGAAAACTTGAGAGGTTGTATAAGCGCACGTTATTTGCAACTCGGGGGAACATGCGTTTTCTTCACGACTGCTAATCAAAGCCGGGGCGAAAATATGCGTATAATTTTCAGGATGGAATCAATCCTCAACACTAAAAACGCATTAAATTTAATACAATCATGTATTTTCCTATTTTTTTTCTTATTATCTTCATCATTTTTACTAAGTATTGTTTGGTTATTATGTATTCAAATCTTGTGAAGTCGCCTTGTTTTACTGGCGAATAAATTGTGAAATACATTCAAAATCCAAATTTATACAAATACCTGAACTGTATGACCTATAAAAAACTGTAACAATTAACAAGTATCTTTTTTTCTATAATTAAAAGTTTTAAAACAAAAGCTCTAGTCTAAGTGTAAAAGCTACATGCAAGTATGTATTTTACATTTTGCGTATGGAAATTTAAGAGAATTCGAAATTAACAAATGTTTTAGAGTTAGGCCCATATACTAGCTTGCGTCGAAAGAAAATTGCAAGTAACCCCCCCCCCCTCTATTTTCCCCAGTATCTGGTAGTTTTTTCTTTACCGTTTTCGAATAAAGTGATCAAATTTATGTGTTATGCCTGAAATCCTATTCACCATGAATTTCCTTAAGATACAGGAACTAATATTTTATCACTCGCGGTGTTGTCGCTGCAAGTTAATTTTCATGCACGAGGAATGTTTATACCGTTCATTCTGACTCTGTGATCAGAATATGAATTTCACAATACAAGTGAAAATAAGTTGCTGGTCATCCTAATATATCTTTGCATTAAGTTAAATGATAAATAAAATTGAATTTTGCGTCTATGACATCTTTTAGATCTTGCATATTCCAAGTGTCAAAATATATTTATGTTAGTACAGTAAACGTTGCTACGTTCAACAAATGACGTTGTAGACATAAATAACGCCATAAACGCAACATTTTAGCAATGTAAACGGAAACTTTGAAATTATTTTGCGAAAAATCCAGCGAGAAGACATCTTGATTTTTTTATATCAATAGTTTTGATTTTACCTCACCTTGACCTTTTGAAATTCCTGATTAATTCGTCTACGTCTTTAAAAAGTTATCCAACCTTTTTAAAAGAAACTATTTTCACAAAATTGGATTAAAAACGTCATTTTTCCATATATGTCAATAGTAAAGCGTAAAAAATGTACTTATAACAACACCGCGTTTACAGTAATATAGCATTAAAACTACGTAGGCAAATTTTATAAAAATTTCAGATAATACGCTGTAAATTCTCAGGAACATTATATCAATTTTTCAGGATATGTTTTCTCGTAAGAATTTTTTTGCAGTAAACCCGCGACCTACCTTAAATCTGCACTTTGATATTAATCACCAATTTCTGATGAAATGAAATTTATGATAAAATTTCCAAAAATTTTGAAATATGTGGCCCCAGGGTCAGTGGTTCCTGTAGGGCAGGGTGCACAACTGGTTATAAAGTGGAAATGCATTTTCTCTCTGTTACTCTGATCTGCCTTTGGATATTAAGTAACCAAAATAAGCATGCTAAGTGTATAGTTATGATAAACAGTGGTGCCTCGTTCAAAATTGTGAATTTCAAGGCTTTTGGTTTTAAATAGTCGAACCAAATTCAGCTATTAGAAGGTAATTACATGTAACTCAGGTGACCTATAAGGCTTGTGGGCCTCTTGTTTTTATTTTTATAATGATTTTTTTAGCAAACTTCTACATGTATCTGAAGACATTTCCCGGCCGACATTTCAAGATGAGGAAAATAGGCATTCATATTAATTAAATTTTTTTAATAGTTTAATAGATTATATTTTTAGAGTTAAATTAAGTAACATGCTGTCATAGATTTTATTGAACATATGTGTGTATGAGAGAGAGAGAGAGAGAGAGAGCGACAGAGAGAGATTTTAGCCCCCTCCTTTCTTGGATATCTGTTTTATCAAATAAAAATTCTGATTACTTTTTCTAAATATTCCAGGCGTTCAAAGTAATTATTATTTTTGGAAATTAACAAATCCATATTGCTGTCATCATTGGCTTTCCGAGGGTGGTGCTCTTACATGTAATCATATTGAATGGCAAACATATATTTAGTTACAGTGAAGGAATGAAACTTTATATACGTTAAGAAGAACCAAAAATTATAAGTTACTTAATTTTAAAAAATTATCTTTAAAAAAAACACAATCAATTTCAAGTCACTCGAAAGATATTTAATTACCTGAATATCGCCGTACTGTTTATAATTCTCAGTGCTAGTTCTAAAATGTTGGTGCATCATTGATAAATACGTGTTAGAAATGATTTTTTCGCATATGTGCTCCAATTTGTAAATATATGGACATGGATTATTATTCATCGATTAAGGATTTGTCGTCTTTTACATAACAACAAAATGTTTACCCACTCGGAGTATTTGCACTCAATTGCTTCAATATTTAATTTCAAAATTTAAGGAACATTCTACATATACGCAGGTACTTAACTCTTTACAACTTACTGAACTGTTATGCATCATACACATTATGTCCACGTCATAGAAATAGAAATTTTCCATTTCCCCGCAAGCACCTTTTAGCGTAGTACACATTTCTATAACGTTTAACGTAAATAATATTCTGACGTTATATTTTAATACAAATATAACTTTTCTTATTTTATGAGATTTTTGCAAGTATAAAATAAAAGGAAATTGGCATTGAAATAAAGATTACATGAACTTTTTAAAGTGCGTCAAATGCGTGATTGCGGGGAAACGGTATATGCGTGATTTTGCGTTAGAAATAGGAAATGGTATATGCGTTAAAATGCGTGACTGCGAGGAAGGGGGTTAAAGTGCTTATAATATCATGAATTTTCCTGATTAAGTTAACGAATAACGAAAAAGTTATATAATCAAAAATATAAATACCGTAGATAATTCTTGTCATGAAATAATTATTCTTCAACCACGATATCTAAGTTATCAAAGTAAACACGTTAAATCCTTACCATCTAAAAGATGAGTCCTTTCCCTTCGGAATTCCGAATTACAATGAAGACTGTGCGATAAGTGAACGGTGAACGCAAAGAAAACGGAACGAAGAGCGAACGGTGAACGTTTTGTGAACGCTGAACGCGAGCGCACGGTGAACGAACGGTGAGCGATTTGAAAAATGGGAAAGTAGAACGTTTCAGGGACTGTACCTCAGTTTCAAAAAAAATATCAATTTTAAATTTCGTGCCATTGCGATTCCGTGTAAAAAAAACTTAATTTTCCTTCAGCAAGTTCAAACGGTTCACAGGACGTCCTTGTGCTTGTCTTGTTAATTAAAATCATTCGACACAGTGGAGATGTGAAAATCTCGTTTCACCGAACATTCACCGAACGAAGAGACTTAGTATTTCAAAGTAGTTTTAACATTTTTTCCTATAAGTTCTACATCTGTTTTCGCATTTCCGCAAAAAAAAAAAAAGAATAAATTAGGGGAATATATACTTGGAAGGATTAAGTTTGAAATTGAATTTGCAACATATTCCCAGCCAATGTTTATGTTTGTGCAAATTTAATTGCTCGTTATAATTTTTTTTTATAAATGAAACGAAGGCGAAGCCTAATTAAACAAGATGTGTTTGTAAAACACTGATGCTCCCGTATGGCAACATAGCAAAGATTAGCTTTTCTTAAATGCAAATTTACAGTGTACCAAAAGAAGGGTATTCGCACTGGAAAACAATTGTGAAATTTGAAAGTAAGCTAATGTTAAAGTTTTTTAATAAGTACAAAAATCTCCAAGGTCAAGATCAAAAGGTCAATGTAATTAGTATCAAATGAAAGGTCTTGCCACATAAAATACTTATGTAGAGCATGAAAGCCCTAGCCCTAACCGTTCAGAAATTATGGTATACGTTCAATTTCTTAAAAAATAGGTCAAACTCCAAGGTCAAGGTCAAAGTTATTGTCATCAAATGAAAGATCTTGTCAAATGGATCAATTATGTAAAGCACGAATGCACTAACACTAACTCTTTAAAAGTTATGGTCAAGGTTTGCTTTTTTAAAGTAGGTCAATCTCAAAGGTCAAGGTCAAAGGGTCAAAGTTCTTGGTATCCAATAAAGGGTCTTCTCACAAGGATTACATATAAGTAGTATAAAAGCACTATCCCTTACCATTCAAAAGTTATGGCCAAGGTTAAAGTTTTTTCGCAAGTACAAAAATCTTCAAGGTCAAAGGGTCATGGTTGCTGGTATCCAGTGAGAGGTCTTTTAACAAACATTACATATGTGAAGTATTAATGTCCTGGTATCTACTGTTCAAAAGATATGGCCAAAGTAAAATTTTAAAATTTTCATGTAAAGTGGTTCAAACTCTAAGGTCAAGGTCAAAAGGTCAAATTTGGTGGTACCCAAAGAAAGGTCTTGTCACAAGAAATTAACATATGCAATATGAAAGTCATAGTTCCACTAAATCAAAATTTATGGGCAAGGTTAAAGTTTTTGCAGACAAACAGACAGACAGACAGACGGACAGGACAAAAACTATATACCCCCGAAACTTCGTTTACGGGGGCATAAAAATATACTAAATATACAAATCAGACACGAATTATTAACTTCTTCTGTCAGTGACCTCGAATTTGCATAAATGATTATGGTTCAAAGTCAGTACACAACCTCAGGCCATCAGCAATGTTTGTGTGAAGTAGTAGATAAAAGTTTTTCCATAACAAAAAAAGATATGGACCGGGCACAAATTATTAAAAAAAAAAATCCGGTGACCTTGAACTTCCCTAAATGACCTTGACCCAAGGTCATGACAAATCCTTAGGTCAAGTGCATCCTTTGTTTGAAATGACCATGTTTATCCATAAGAAAGATATGGACCAGACACAAGTTATGAATTTTTTCTTCCAGTGAGCTTTAACTTCCCAAAATGACCTTTGGTCAAAATCATGACACACCCTTAGGTTATGAGCAATCTTTGTGTGAAATAAGAACCTACCAAGTTTATCCATAAGAGAGATATGGACCGGACACAAATTATGAAATTTTTCTTCCAGTGACCTTGAACTTCTCCAAATGACCTGTAGTCAATGACATGACACACCCTTCTTTCAGGAGGAATCTTTGTTTGTAATTAAAACCTACCAAGTTTATCATAAGAAAGATATGGACCAGATACAAATTATGGAATTTTTCTTCCAGTGACCATGAACTTCCCTAACTTGACCTTGGGTCAAAGTCAGGACACATCCTCAGGTTATAAGTAATGTGTTGAATTAGAACCTACCAAATTTATCCATAAGAAAGATATTGACCGGACACGAATTATGATATTTCTTGACTGAGAAGTCTTCATGTTTCCCGAAAATTCATGCAATGAATTGTTTATTATACAAAAACAAGCAAAACCTTTGAAATAAACATAAACTTTCAAATTCGGCACCGCTCTCAAAGTTAACGCAAAGTTTTGTGACGTAAACCAGGCTATTGTGACGTCTACTACTCTCGGGAGTTTTCGTTCAACAAACGAGAACTATATTGAGGGAAAATTCACTAGGTGTTCCGAAGAGATGGAATATGATAAAAAGCGTGCCTACGACGGGAAATATGAAGTTTTACGGCCCGATCACGTGATAACCTAGAACCAATCAGAAAACGCGTTATGTAGAATATTTATAATGAGGTATAATAATATATTTTATTCATACAATTAAAATGGTGTTGGTTGCCACTTGCGCTAAATATGAATTCTGGAAAAATCCAATACGAAAACCGACAGTTTACCAAACCTATTCACTTGATATCGATGTTCATGACACACATTTGAAGCAAAATTGGGTTATTTTTATATTTTAAATTCTATCAATAGTACTTAGTACTCTTATATACATGTATTTACAATGTTAACGATGATAAAGGATAAATTAATGAATGGAAAATCTTTTGAAAAAAATTAAGTTGTAGTAAAATACGCCGCGTGTACTGCTGTCGTTTGCACATTCACGCACATAGTTCCCAGCTATAGTAATGAACAAAGGTAGTAAAATATCTCAAGATTAAATTCATTCCATAAAAATAACACGACGAATATTTTTTATGTACAGAAATAATTCTTTTTTTAAAGAAATTTGTCATACCTTAGTATAGATTTTATTTTTTTTCCCTACAAGTCTTAAAACGTAACTTTCTTTATAATACATGTTATGTAGCCGATACATGTTTGTAGCCTTACAAGTGTAACCTTCAACAATTTCTTTATCTATTTTTCCCCTTTATGATAACTCTTTGAAAGTTACATGTAGAGGTGTTATGGATAGGACCCCCCCTCCCATTCAACTCCGGGACTTATCGGATTCGTTTCGCAAATTATTATATTTATAACACTTATTCATCATGTATACAATAAGTTATAATCGTTAAACCCCAAAATAATCGCCCCACTGTCTCTCTTATATTGTATAGTCAGTGGGGTATTTTTTTATGGAACGGGGTTTCCCGTCCACAAGTACCTGTGGCATTACGCAGTCATGTTACCTGTTTTATTTGTACATGTACTGCATATACGCAGTTGGTTGATCGAGGGGTAGGTGCAACTCTTTTCAAGAATGTTTATAGAATAGAGAAGAGTGTAAATAAAAAGAATCAAATAAAGAGTTAATATGTGTACATTAGTGGAATTTCACCATTTATCCGATATTGGCCAGCGACATCCACCAGTTGACTGGGCCTCCCCAGGGCATGGACTAAGCACTTCAAGTCAGGGATAACCTAGTTTTCATCCTTGGTATTTTTAGAGTTGTTCCAAGATTTTCAGTAAAGTCCCCAGAAAGATTAAAAACATGGACAAACACCTCGGGCTTCGTTATTACGAATGAAAGCAGATTTTCTTTGAAGGAGTCGTCTCAACGGAATGAGTTACATGTAGGATAACTTTATTGTTGTGTTTTCCTCGTGACAAATAAAACTGAGTGTGCTGTAAAATTAATCCTATCCACAAACGGTACATCTTTTCAATTGATTGATATATGTAAAAATCCACGCCTAAATCAAGGTAAGTATGTGCATAGAAGTGGTTTATCTAAGTCATGTATCAAATCCAGAGGAATTAAAAAAAGAAATTTTCATGCTAATTGTGAAAGTAAATGTAACCCCCAGACAGACAGACAGACAGTAGACATAAGTGATCCCAAACTACAGGTGGTACCATCAAAACCTTAACTTTTGGAGAATTTGAGAAACTTGTACCTACCACAAAGATATTGCCAGAGATTTGTACTTACCACGATGATATTGCCACAGACCATCAGACTGATCTTGTGTGTCAGAGAATAAACAAAGTCCACTAACTCTGGCCGGGTCCACGGGGCACCTGTCAACACCAGCACTTGAGGTCTATAGAGGAGAGAGAGCATAAAGGGCGATTATCAAGTAGTCCAATAATTTACCTTGGAATCAAGGGGTCAGGGTTTGTCCATATCTAGCAAAATTTGAGAGTTGACAGTATTACTTAGAGATCAAAATCACAAATATGACCTGTAGAGTTGATTTTACCTGAAGTTTTTGATATGGTCCTCCACAGAGATAAGCTTGAGTGTTGTGTTTAGAGCATTCTTATAAACATGAGCCTGGGTGGAGGATCCCCAGTTTACATCTAAAAAGACACAGAAAATATTAATCTGCAATATCAAGGGCAGTGAACAGAAAATTCATTCAAGCTCAAGGTTGCCAATACTTAATAGCTCGTCTACCAGAAGTATCTAGCACATATCTAACAGAAAAACACAAGTATCTTTTGGAAAACATTATAAACATAATTACTCATAATTATCAAATAGACCAAAGTTAAGGATTAAGCAAGATTATAGCTACAAACATTGTGATCTTGTGTATATCTCACCTGGTTTTGAATAATGGACATAAACAAAAAGAGCACAAACAATAACAAATGTAATGAGGGCGGTCCACCAGTTCATAATAAACATCACAGCTATACAGAGTAAGGCACCAACTAAACTCAACCACATGGAATAATAACGGAAAGCTGGACGCCAACCTGTACGAAAGAAATCAGTTCAATTTAGAGAATGAGAAATGTGAATCAAAGATATATTGATGATTGATTTACATTCCTGATTAGCCTAGTGTAAATTGCTTTCTTGATAAATCAACCATAAAATATGCCTTATTATTATTTTTTAATCTTTATCTACAAACTCATATAATTTCCGGCAGGTATAAGTGTGAGACTTACCTGGGGAATTGGCAAGCGAGGCATCAAAACACGAGTAGTTGATTAGAGCATATGACATCAAGAAGAAGTTAGAGATGATTGGAGCTATGGCATTCAGATCACCTGTAAACAGCAAGAAAATACTTATACATTATCATTAATCAACTCTTGAATAAAATATTCATTTCTGACCAGTAGAGCTACATGTAGAAAAAGAATCCTTACCTATACATATAAATGCCACTCCAATAAAATAAGCTAGGAAGTAGGCTCGCCTAGGGTTCTCACTAGCACCATAACCTTTGGCAAAGATATGTATCTTAGGGAAAATTCTATCTTTACATACAGCCTGTAAAACAGAGACAACACAGGTAAAACAATAATAAATTCTCATCATATACAAAATAATATACTTGTGTTTTTATTCTAAAAGTTAACCAAAAGTGAAGTTTTGAGACCCAACTTGAAAACATGCAAACTTAACAATATACATATAAATGGTTATGTATTTAGGATTGCTTTGCACTGGCATTATGTGTATTCATTGCTCTTCTTTTATAAAAGTACATTTATGTGTGTATTTAGAATAAGTAGCAGAACTGTTAGGGTCTTTATATAATAGTAATTTGTCAGTCACAGAGCTTCTACTTCTCTAAGGCACAAATCAGTGACATGAAGTTGACGCAGTATTTGTTTGTTTTAACTTCATAACCCACTAGAGTTCAAGTGTAAATAAAAATACAATGTAGTAACATAACTTAACAGTAACACATGTTTCTACAGAATTATTTCTAAACTTTTATAAAGGTAGATCATTTTATAAACATGTCCAATAAATTATATTATAGAAAACTTCCCAGGGAATGTGCATATCAGCAAGTACAAGTACTGTGGTAAAAATTGATAAGAATTCTCAATGCCCAAGAATAGTGCATTATGTGTATGAAGCTTCTACTAAAAAGGTTTCTTACTTGGAAGACTTTGGGGGCAGAAACTAAACTAGCGAGAGCAGAGGATAGAGTGGCTGAGAAAATTCCTACAGTGAGAAGGGGGCCCCAGGCAGAAACCAGCTCCATAGCCTGAAAATAGAAGAAGTCACAGTAGTGTCTTGATACATAAACACTGTTTTCTTTAAGTGTTTCTTATTTCATACATTGTCTGATTTTTTATTTATTTTGTCACGAGCTGACACAAAAAAAATACGAAAAACTAAAATTCAGCGAATCCAAAGTTTTCTTTATGATATTGCACTCTGAGCTCTTACTTGGAAGTCATGCAGCAGTCCTCTAGTACAGACCCCACCCTTCCCAAGACTGCAGTTCCTGGCCTGATCAATCACACTGACCCCCACCCCACTGGTCGAGTTCACGACATCTAGTGTTATGTTCACTATATCTACTGTCATATTGTGAGTACTGTTATACATCAGAGCTGTCACATGTACTGGTTCAAATCCCGATGCCTCCCGCAGAATACAGGATCCCATCAGCCAGGCACAGGCAATATAGGTGATGGAGGAAATAACAACAGCCAGGAACGTCCCTCGTGGAATGTCTCTTTGTGCATTCTATAGACAGTGGATAAATTACTCAAATGATGTACCATTATAAAGATTCAAATTCACATAATTATTTCATGCTTTTATGCAAATGTGTTTCAATAAGCATAATTTTGAAAGTACAGTATGTAGATTAAACAAAAAAATATTAATAACCCTTCAACATGACATAATTTTAAAACATAGTAGAATTTCCAAGAAAGAACAAAAAAATTACTGGAATAAACTGTATAAAACTTATTCCCATAGACACAATACAAAAATTATTCCAAGCAAAACAATAGGTCCATGGGCCACATCGCTCACCTGAGAAGCTTTGACCATGCTATTCTTAACCAGATTTCACCCTTGTAATACCTATTGTGACCTCATGATAACCCATGGGTCATAATTTGAACAATTTAAAATCTACACCACCCCAGGATGCTTCCACATAAGCTTAGACTTTTCTGGCCAAGTAGTTCTTGAGAAGAAGACTTTTTAATGACCCCACCCTATTTTTGTCTTTTCTTGATTATCTCCAGTTGTGAGAGGACCTGGCCCTTGTTTATTTTAACAATTTAAATTCCCCTTCATCCAAGGATGCTTTGTACATAGTCTCTGTGTCTATTAACAAAAGATCCCAAAAAGGCTTGATCGCAAAAAAATATCGTCTAAAACTATTTTATCCCTTGTAAATCGCAAAAAAGTCATCGCAAGTAAGAGTTGGTTTATAGTTCATGCAGGATATCAAAGAATAAATGGACTTTAAAAATATACGCAACTTCATTATGAATGCTGTACAATTCAAAGCTTAAATACAAGTTTTATAACTGCTTTAAAATACATAGCATAAAAACAAACCAGTATTGTGAGCGCTGTAGCATTGATTGCTGAATTGAGAACTGCTTTAAAATACATAGCATAAAAACAAACCAGTATTGTGAGTGCTGTAGCACTGATTGCTGAATTGAGGACTACAGTAAGGTTGACTCCGTAAACCCCTATGGAGAGATCTGCCTGCTGAGACCCCACTTTGAGGGTCAGGGAGGAGCTGTTCAGGGGTGTTGTGGGTAAGACCGAAAACTTGGAGAATTCCGATATTGTTGTAAATAATCCATAGAGGTAATGAACAGTCTGGAGACAAAAACAAAATTAGGGGCAATATTATCAAGTTTTTCATAGACTTGTAATCAAATAAATGTGTATCTGACAGTATCTGTATCAATACATAATATAGAATGTAGCTCCAAAAAAAAAGGTACAATGTATTTAAGACTGCGGAACATTAACTGGCAAAATTGGAAATATATACAGCTTACGTCATTTCTATTTGTTACAATCAAAACATTCAGTGATAGACAATGAAATGGGCAGGTACAATTCGACGCGGACGTGGGGAAAACATCGTATTGAAATTGCAAATCGAAATTCATTTTCATTCCACCTCAGCTATGCTAGAAGGCACATTACTGATTAACCCAAAAGACAAATAATTTCAATTTTGGTCTAGTTTGAAGATAATTGAAATAAATCAGAATTTTTTGTCAAGTGTTTCAAAGAAATGTATGAAGGGACAAATATTTGATTTCTGTTTGGTAAATATATGTTTGTGTTGGGGGAGGGGGGCTTAACAATTTTAAATAAAGTTGTCCAACAATTTTCAGTGAGAATAAGTATAAAACTCATGCACTCTTATAATCCTAGAAATAAAATATATTGTCATGTTAAGTCATGACCTGACTCGACAATTTTTTTACCCCCCCCCCCCCCCC
>PRKT01000062.1:562285-573653 GCA_003671525.1 Saccostrea glomerata | reverse complement strand
AATTTTTTTCCCCCCCCCCCCCCTTCTAGAATCAAATAGTTGATTTTTGGATCATATATTCACTCTTAGCTTTGAAAACAGTTCAGGTGGATTGAAAATGAATTTCGGCAATTTCAATCTAATGTTTTCCCCACGTCTGCGTCGAATTGTAGGATTAATAGATTTTACAATGTATTTAAGGAGTAACTGTATTATTTTTCGATTTCATGATGTGATCAATCGATTGGCTTGCATGATAATTTGCATAAACGTCAAAGCGTTTATGCATAAAATTATCACACAAGCCAATCTATTGATCATCTTCATGAAATCAAAAAATAAGACAGTTATTCCTCATATTTACATACTCTTGATTCTGCCAATCCATGTGCTACAACTTAACAAGCCCTGCTTCTGTCTAGCTATTTGTCCCGCCCTGCATGTGATTATTTTTTAACCACGCCTATTGATGAACCAGTACATTCATGTAGAAATAAAGTACGTACATTAACTATTTGTAATTTTATCTCGGACAAAGACTTTGGAAATGTAAATATTGGTTGTTGTCTTTTTAGGTGACTTTGGTTTTAATGGACAGAATTACCTGGCACTAGATGTCACTCTCGGAGAACAGGACCTTAACACCTTTACTCTAGAAATGAGATTCAAGTCTTACAAAAAGGATGGCTTAATTCTGATTCAACGCTGTCAGAATTTGATGCAATTTTACTCTGTCTCCCTAGTCAACAAGCATGTTGTATTTTGGTAAGAACAGTTCTGTACTATTTTTAATCCATACTTAGACAATTCCATTGGAGTATCAATTTTCTCAAAAATTAAACAATGGTTAATGACCTTTGGATGAAAAAGTTTCAAAAATATTAATATTCAGTGTTCCCAGAAGGACATTTATAATGTCTTAAATTAGTTTCAAATAGCATACAGTCATAATGTTTTCATTTTGTTGCATAATTAAAAAGGTATGTTGTACTGTAGGGGTTAAATTGACCCTTTTTGTGATTAAAATATCAAAATAAAGGCAAAATTGAGTGTTAGCTGGTAAATAAGAATTTTAAAAAACCCTGAAAGTTCAGTTGAGATTTTCTGGTCACCTTATGTCCAGAGTCTGAATAGCCGTCTCTCCATCTAAACTTTTCACATTTTGGACTTCATAAAAACCACTCAGCCAATTTTAACTTTACAGGCACAAAACATCTTTTAGCTCAGATGAGATAAAAAAAAAACGGCTTCTTGATAAATATTTATACAAAATGTTGGCATTTTGTTGTAGCTCATGATGAAGGAATCACTGTCTAGTTTAGCTGTAGAACTATATCTCTCTGCTTGAGAAAATTTGGACTTTTCCAGGTTGAATTCTAGTAAATTCTTCAAGATTGAGAGCATACATCCTGTACAATATGACAACTGGAATAACCTCACTTTAACAAAGACAAACAGTCGAATTAGTCTTACTCTAAATGACCATCCTGTTGTTGAGGTAATTTACATAAGTAATATCTGATAAAATGAAAGGAACATTTTCAAGTTACATTGAATAAATGGTTTGTTTTTGCTTTTTAGAGTGAGAAATTGGGAGGTTGGCCACCAGATAATATTTGCTTGAATGAGGAGTTATACTTGGGAGGCTACCACACCCCCTCAGTGTTGACCTCAGAGAGTCCCGGAAAAATAAGTTCATAAATCACTAAATCCTCAGCCTAATGAGCCTGTTCTCTTTCTTCTTAGGGGGATCTTTTAAGCTAAGCCAGGAAGCAAACATTAAACTGTAAAAATTAGAACTAACCAAAACGAGAATAACTAGTTAAAGATGAAGAGTAAAGCAAAAATTCCTTAATAGATGGATTTATATGTAGGGAGAGCTGAATAATGAGTGAGGTTGTATTGAAGACCATGCAATAGATTTGATGATCAAGTGACAGTTATGCAATATTAGTTCCACTGAGTGTGCTTGTACTTAGTTATACATCGAGAAATCCTGATGTGTTTGTGACTTTGGATCTGTTGAAGCATCATACAATATATGGAGGGTGCTTGTATTGATAGTCATGCAATATATCTGAAGTGTGTGCACGCATCTATTGCCATGCAATACATCTTGTATACTATAGTGCCATACAATAAAGCTGATGCGTGTTTAAGCCATGTACACTAGCATACAATCAATTTGAGAACAAGCTTGAATAGATGTTATAGCATGCTTTTGTTGAGCCCCAAGTAAAATATGTAAAGTGTGTTATAAACTTGAAACAATTTTTTAAATTGCCATTTTACTAGAAAATGATTAAAAAATAGAAATCAAACTAGTTTATAGCATCATAGGTGCAAGCAAAGTTTAACTCAGTTGTTTCTTACTTAGTGATGATAGATTTTTCAATTCATCTTCTAAATTTTCTACACGCTGTGTGAGGTTTACTTAGTCCTAATGAGTTCTTAATCATAAAACTGAACTAAAATGAACCACAAAGATTGCTTGCCTCTTAACAGAAAGGTGGAACTTACAACTGACACTTGTTGTTTACATTTAACTCTCAAGTGTAACCATCAGGAAGGTTCATTCTTAGAATCACCAAATTCTCGTTCTCATTTTTTAGCTTTATTTAATTAATCTTAGGATATGACCATAATGTGGAATTTTCAGTTGTCACTGTTAAAATTAAATTTAAGAAACAAATAATTACCGGCTTTTTAAAAAATCTTTCATGAAATTGATTTCAGTGTCCAACTTTAAACAGGTTGCTCACAATGATGACTTGCCTCAAATAAAACCATGATTATAAAACCTACTTATCCTTTGGTATTCAACTCAGAGAACCCCATTGATTGAGCCCTCCTCTTCTTTAAAACCTATTATTTCTGTTTGGAATTCTTCTCTAAAAAGGAATAACCAGTCAAAATAATGTGGAATTCTGGACACTCTAACCATACAAAAGCTGCCAGAAATTCCATTAAACCTGTTAACCCTAAAGCATTTCTGCATGTTACAAGAAGACTTTGTGGATTTTCCCCCTGTGTATCTAATTTCTGCTCCATTTAATGCTGTGGTAGATCAGAAGTACCTATTGATTAATTCTCCCTGCCAATACTTGACGATTAGATCTGACTGCTGAAACAGAACTGTAGAGGCACGCTAACAAGTCACACAGCCCTGATCTGTTCTAATGACAGACACATCTTACGGTCTTTGTTGTGGTAACACAGTCTTTTAAGGATGTGTAGATTGTTTCTTCTCAAAAACTGTTCTGGTCTTTAAATTACTACTCATGTGGTCAAGCATGGTCAAGTATTTCTATACAGTGGAAATAACATGGTCATTTTCTTGATGAATAAATATTAAATAACAGATCAATAGTTCAATATTTAAATTGCTGAGACATCCCCCACAATATACATGTATTATCCCTATATAACCTCCTATACAAACACATGTAATATTTGTGTGCTTCCTGCCTTGACATGTAACTTTACTATGGACAACTTATAAAAGGAAGTTATTTGTTTGTGAATAATCTAGAAAGCTGAGTAAACAACACATACATACTAATAATATAGCTATAGGTTTACTGAACTTATGAAATACAAACAAGACAAATTCCACAATAAGAAAGAAAAATCTTTAGGCAAACATTCCTTTTTTTTTCAGACATCTCTTTCTTGATTCTACAACTGAGCTTGCACAGAAATCAATTTCATCAATTGATCATTTCACACTTTGTGGTAATTTGTCCTAATTGATAGCTGATCAATTAATCTTTTTTCTAGCTGCCTCTGGACCCTTCTGAAGGTTACCATCGGACAGACGTAACAGGGACCTTTCTCCAATAAAAATGAGATTCCTTTGCCTATTCATCAAATCTTTCTGGCCAGAAGGCTCAGATTCAAAGACCCATAATAATGAAGACAAGGAATTCTGTCTTGGCTTAGTTCAGAGAATGTTACATACTTTTACAAGCCTTTGATTTCTTGTGTATTATCAATAAGTTGATGTCCTCATTAGCTGAGTAATCTTTCTCGTAAAATTGGGATGCTGGGACTCCTTTCATCCTAACCAGATAATAAATTGCAAGTTTTCTCTTTTCATTAGCATATAGGAAGTCAAACGCTAAAGCTGGTACAAAGGGACAAGGTCATCATTATAGCTCATTATGACAGGAAGTGTGTTTTATTACAAACGACCTTGACCTTAGGAGACAGGGTATGAAGTGCAGTTTCCAGAGCACTTAAATCTTTAACAAGTGAGTATTAGTAAAAGAATGTTAATTGTTTCAGCTGTGCCTGTTCTATTCTAATTCTACAGAACAGTAGGTGTAACCTTCAGAACAAAGAAAAATCTGTTTTCTGTAATGAAAATTCATATCTGAGATCATAGTCATGAGATAATCTTCGAAAACTCGTACCAAAAAATTGAAATTTTTACAGGGGTTTATTGTCTTTGCGCTGGGGTTGTAACTTCTGGTATTGATATGGGAATCCCATATTCACAGTATCAATTATCAGGTCTCAAACTCTGGGGGGAAATAATCTTATCAGTCTGATGTGTAATGAGAGTCTTATTGTTAATAAAGCAGTAATTCACATCCAGTCTGCCAGATGTACTTTTTATCAGACAGTAACCACTGAACAGATTAACTCCTAAACATTTATTTTTCCAGATAGACAATTCAGGATATGAGTTTATCTCTATAATATTCAGATTGTTCTTTTCCGCAAATTAATTATATTCAATTCTTTCAGAGCCGCAGTCTTCTTACAATTTATCTTTACCTGTCTGTATTTTACTTATATTTATTTATTCTATTTTGCAGACTTTTATGCCAAAAAATTCAGGCACTGATTAACACATGGTTGAACCAGTGGAAGCTAATGCTTGACAATTAAATGATCAGGTAAAATCTGCCCCTTATTTCCTGTACAGCCAGTGGTAATGGGAGTCCATTAAAACTAACCAAGATTGGGTTTTTTAAAAATCATTCATGTTTCAGCATTACAAAAGTTAAGAAATTGGGGAACTTTTGAATCCATACACTTTTAAAAAACTGAATTTTATCAGAGCCTTTTCATCGTGTACAGCCAGTGGTAATGGGAGTCCATTAAAACTAACCAAGATTGGGTTTTTTAAAAATCATTCATGTTTCAGCATTACAAAAGTTAAGAAATTGGGGAACTTTTGAATCCATACACTTTTAAAAAACTGAATTTTATCAGAGCCTTTTCATCCTAAGAAAAGCACAATTATACTGGTACAAGGACCATTCTTTAACAACATGATAGGCTATGCTTATTTAGGTATAAGGTTACTTCACACATGTACCGGTACTTCAAAAATAATGCTGATTTAGAAAAAACTTTACTTTATCTCTTTGTTTCCTTGACAGGAGTATTGACAATATTCGATCATGAGACAGACTACTGGAATGCTTTGCAATGACAGAGCAAAACTTGAACTGGACATAAATAACACATATAACTACCCCCCCCGCCACAGAAAGATAACCCACCAGTACTCCCTTGATCCATCCAAACTTGACTGCTGTGGCTTTGTTAGCGGCGGACTCTTCCACCAAGTTCTCTTCTGATGCCAAAAGTGGTTCTCTCTGTTTGGCCCGAATCACCTCTTCCTCCTGAAACAGAAGCACTCAGTCAAATATCATAGCTGTGATGAACATTCAAATATCATAGCTGTGATGAACATTCAAATATCATAACTGTGATGAACATTCAAATATCATAACTGTGATGAACATTCAAATATCATAATTGTGATGAACATGTTCAAATAGCATAACTGTGATGAACATTCAAATAGCATAACTGTGATGAACATGTTAAAACAAACTATTAAAAAGAGTCTACTTATCAAGGAAGATAGAAAAAATCAGCTTTGGATATAAGGTTGAAAATGTATTCAGTTCTCATTAAGCTTCGTTTGTAAAAATGGATTGTTCACCAAAATATTTGCTGTTCTATTCCTGTCAGATATAGTTTCTATAAACACATATATAAAAAGACAAGGATTCTAAGAATACTGTGTAGTACAGCCTTTTACCATGCTACTGTGAATGACTTACAAACCAGTACAAGCCAGAAGAAACCCATTTTTTTGGATCAAGTCTTGTTTCTACAAGAAAACAATTGTTTTCTATCTTTTTGTCTGTCACTGCCCTATGGTTTTGTAGACATTCAGTATCAGACAAACCTGTTACAGCTTAGCCTATTATCATGACACCCCAAGGAATTTACAAAATACAATTTATATTTACAGAATACATGAGGTACCACTGTAGAAAAATGAAGTGTGGTGTAAAATTTGGGCTCAAATTTACAAATCCCTTTATGATTGGGCTGAGAAATAAGGTGCCCTGCAAAACATGATAAATGACAGGTGACTTGAAACAGAAAAAAAAATGTGTTTATTCCATTCTCAGACAGGTCAAAGAGACCATGCATGAATTCTATTTCCAGGTAAATCAAAATGTTTGTTGATTGGGATTAAATTATTTGAAAGTTCAGTCAATATCCATATTGATTACTAGAAATTCTCAGGTGACCCATAAAATTCTGCAGACTCATTAGTATTGATTTCCACTGATTAATGATTTACACATTACCTAAACTGGATGTCATAGTTAGTTTACAAGGAAACAATATCAGTATGTTTAGATATAAATTCAATGGATTTCTTCATGCTTGCTAAAGAGGATTTAGCTTTGGGAAATTTTAATGAGGTAGTGAGGCATCTCTTTTATGTTTCTTCTGCACATAGAGTGTGAAGCTGGTAGGTTATCAGGATTGAAGAATGATGATAGATAGAGGAGGTCCTCTACTTCTATAGGGAATTATATATACACTTGATCAGTGGAGAATATAATTCCTTGTGTCAATTTAAAATGGCCACCAGTAATGTATAGGCAACGTTTTGTTTTGTGACTGTTCACTGCTTCTTTTTATGTGGTTACTTAACCATCAAATTAAGAGACTGAGGGTCATGGGTGTGCCGGGGGTCAATGTTCTGGGGTTTAAAGTGAGGAAATGGCTGACCACAAACGGAAAGAAAAGTTAACAAGGATTTTATACTGACATATAAAAATTAATTTACATTTATTTACTTACCTGATATAATGTATTATTATCTTAAATCTCTAGAAAAAAATGTTTTTCAAGACTTTTTAAAATATTAGGACATGTTTATCTCTAGTTTGTAAGTCCCCAAGTGTCAAATTGAGTTGTTAGAAGTTATTCAGAATAAATTTACAAAGGTGAAGGTGGTAGAACTAATATACAACCCAAATATTTTATGCAGACTTGTAAAATGTTCTGATGTGTTTTGTTAAACACTTTCTTGAATCCTTCTTAGGGCTGTCCATAAGACCCTTTGCTGGGGAATTTCCCGCCCATAAAGATGTAATTATGATATTTCTTCTAATCTCCTTATTAGGAGAGGAACCCCAGAGCCCCTTCTACTTTCCAAATGTCCCATTCTTTTTCAATTGATATGGACAACTATGCTTCTGAGCCAGGTACAATAAAAGAGGTCCAAAAAACGTGATTGTAGGAATGCAACACTGTTGTCATTAATTGTCCTTGTACAGTTTCTTTTCTTGTGATGGTCAGAAAGCAGATTAGAGATGTTCTTAAAAATTAAAATTTTCCTCAATTTTTGTAGGTACGATGTTTGCTGAATATCTGGGGTGTGATGCTGTTTATGCGCCTGTCCTGGGTGGTGGGGCAGGCTGGGATAGGTCTGGCCACCGTCATTATTCTCCTCGCTACTGTCGTCACTCTGCTCACATTGATATCTATGTCTGCCATCTGTACAAACGGAGAAGTCAAGGGAGGTAAGTCAGTAGATATCTATGTCTGCCATTGAAGTCAAGGGGATTCTCAGGTGACCCATAAAATTCTGCAGACTCATTAGTATTGATTTCCACTGATTAATGATTTACACATTACCTAAACTGGATGTCATAGTTAGTTTACAAGGAAACAATATCAGTATGTTTAGATATAAATTCAATGGATTTCTTCATGCTTTTTTTTTCAAATAGATAACATATGCTAAGTTTTTAAAAACAATTTCCTAGCTATCTGCAATTTCTATTTTGTTATTAAATGCAAATTTTCTGTTTCTCTACATACACATGACATCAATTGTAAGTAGAACTCTTTTTACAGAATAAATTAAAACATCACAGACCATAGAGGTGCTATGTAATGCATGCATGGTCCTTAATTTGTTTTTACCTCTTCATAGAAGATTTATCTTTTGGAGTAAATCACAAAATTTCAGTCTTCTTTAGTACATACTTTGTACTTACTCTAATTTACAGAAATTTATAAGTGTTTTGTTTTATCGTACGTGTTTGTAGAAACATCAGCAAATGCTCCCCTTTCTATTTTCCAATATATATATATATACATTTCTTGAATGGCCTCATGCATCCTCCAGGGCACGGAGAGGATATATAAGTAAGTAAGTAAATAAATGTTCATCTCAAATTGTGGCCAAACCCTACCCCTGGGAGTCATGATTTGAACAAGCTTGACCATAAACTTACTAAAGATGCCTCAATTTCTATGACTATTCATGACTGTTGTTTTAGGAAAATTTTGAAAACTTTTTTCATGTATTTTCCCTTGTAAAACTTTGATCATCTTTTGTGACCCCATCCTACTCTTGATTCATGATTCGAATACACTTGAATTTACACTTAGTATTGTAGATCTAGAATTTTTCAAAGTTTCATTGATTCTTAATTATCTCCCCTTAAATAAAGGGCATGGCCCCTCTGACATTTGAACAATATTAAACAATATCAATAATTTATTTATTAATAACTTACTTATATTTTTCGTATAATTTAAATAAGGGATAATAATAAACAAGCAAACATATGAAGCAAGACATGAAGAAACAGAAATTTCACATTTTTAAAAAAGATTTTTTTAAATAGTTTTCAAAGTATCATTTTTCACAAGGCCTATATAGATTTCACAGATTCCATGAAATATTTTGTCATGTGTATACAGTCAATATGGACTTTTATTATATTATTCAGGAAATCTTGGTTAATTAACCAGCCCCTGTGTAACATGACATCTCAACCAACATGTCAAAATTAATTAATGAGAATTTACTTGACAAGGCCAGTCTTTAAAATTCATCATCCATATCACATAGTAAAAGCTTACAAATCAACCGTGTTATTTTCAAATTGCAGAATTTAAAAGGGACAATAAATCAACCATGCATAGTAATGAAAATAATGGAAACAATCCAAATGTTGATATCATAATCAAGGGGAAAACTTTCTAGATATTAAGGGATCGTATGTACTAGTGCTACTAGTTGTCGTATTTTTAACCATTACCGGATACACAACTTAATAGACTCTACACGTGATTGCTGCTGCTGACGATGTGTAACAAATAAACAAATCAATAAACTCAAATCTATGACAGGTACGAAATAAAATACCTTTTCTTCATGGAGTTCGGCAAGAGTTGGCCTCGACTTCAAAGCTGCTGTTGCTGAAAGCAAGTTTCTGTAATGATCCACATGAGGAATAGCCTCCACTGTATTTTTTCCAAATGTTTTCATATGAGTTTCACATGAATTATTATATCCATATGTGTCATTGGGACTCACAGTTCCTCCAAAAAAATGTACTGAATCATATGGAGATTTGGGAGATTTTGGGGAATCCAGAATTTGAAAGTCGGAGCCTCCACTGTATTTTTTCCAAATGTTTTCATATGAGTTTCACATGAATTATTATATCCATATGTGTCATTGGGACTCACAGTTCCTCCAAAAAAATGTACTGAATCATATGGAGATTTGGGAGATTTTGGGGAATCCAGAATTTGAAAGTCGATTTGTTTTGCCGGTTTCCCGGGCGCTGGTTCGGATTCAGATTCAGAAACTGGCGGCTGATCAGTCTCTTCAGCATTTTCGTCGTCGTTAACCCTAGCCACTAGAAATCGCGATGTTGAAGGAGCAGCATTCATTCCTCTAGAAAGATTGTTCAATTCCGACTCTTGTAAAATTCCGTTACCTGTCTCTTTGGAAGTGACTTCGTTTATATCTTTTTCTTTCAGCATACGTGCCTCATGTATGTCCGCCATTTTTTTAAAAGTGACGTCACAAGGTAGAAGTGTCACGGTCGATAAATATGCAAATGTAAACACGCCCCGATTCATTTAATAAGATGAAATCTTAGTTAATTCTTGGTGAAAAATTGATACGATATTGAAACAGACATAACTATCATGGTAGAAAAATATTATGTATTTCTAGAACGTCCGAATAGTGTTCATCTGATAATAAAGTACAGAAGTAATACATATGCAAATAAACAGAGGCCCTGAAACGGACTATAAAGTTTAGTAAACAATGCCACGTGCTTTAGCTTAACATGTGTCTATGACAGAGCATTTAAAGTCTCGAAAAGGAAATTCTCAAAACCCCAAAATACACAATATTATCATTTTTTTTTTTACAAAGTAAGCATCTATATACTGTAAAGCTATATAATTTCCAAGGTCAGCGATAATTAGAAGTAAATCCTATATGTACATGTACTCATACACTGTACATAATATTTCTAAGGCTGAAATGTCTAATCAATAAATAAATAAATAACAAAATATTGATGGATGTTTCAGTTGTTATAGGAGATAGAGGACGGATCAGACCATGATAATCATTAGTCAATTGCTCTATCAGCTTAGCTACATGAATAGTGTAGGAAAGACGAATATCTATATGTAAAACAGCCAGTGGTGAATTTGTCAAAGCGAATTTTATATCTAATAGGTCAGTTTTCAGCCGAAGGACTGACGTTAGTATTTAAAGTAATGGATTGAGAGAGAGAGAGAGAGAGAGAGAGAGAGAGAGAGAGAGAGATGGGTCTTTTAAACCTTTTAACTATATATAATTGTTACATCATTCTGATATACTATGTAATGATGTGGTTTCTTCCGTGGCATGTAGAATACTACGAAATATCTTGCATATTTTTTAAATAATGTATACAGGTATAATGAGAGTTGTAGGTAATAATGTTTCCTATCAGTGCATGGTCGTGCATGTCTCATTAATCAAGAGCGCGTGTAATGTGGGCGTTAGCTCTTGCAGTGACAATTTCTGCGGATTTTAATTTTTATTTCAAATATTTCATACTCAAAGGCGTGACTTCTACTACAATATTAAAGCACTGCCTTGCTAGCAAGATATTCTCGATACCAACGCATCATATCAAATTTCTACGGACACTGCTAAATATGAGCATATTCAATACACATTTAGAGATTTTTAAAAATGCTATGTAGTATATATAAGTTAACATCGCATAAAATGCATTAAATTTTT
>PRKT01000062.1:522919-559569 GCA_003671525.1 Saccostrea glomerata | reverse complement strand
CCCAATAAAAAATAAAAAAAATAATAAAAAAAACAAAAGTTTTAGTATATCTTTTTTATTTTGTTATTAACGACATATTTCAAAATGTTACTTCTAATCGGATTCCGTAAAAAATTGCACAGGACACTTACATTTAAGGAACCCCTCCTCTGGAGTTTTCACTTACATTCAGTTAAACAAAGAATAAAAATGTATGTGCTCTAATACATCTCCATAAAAATATAAGCTATTTATACTAGCATCAAAAAATGGTGCATAATACTGAACTATGAGCACCAAACTGTTCTGGAATATACACTTCACAACCCTGATTACCTTTAGTTAAAAGGTCATGGTCAAAGTTTGGCACACTGATCATCATGTTTAATTTTCTTTTTTCAATTAACTCTCATATAATTTCACAATAGAGAGTAAGCAGAAGAATATGCATAAAAAGAAATCCAGGATATTTCTGTAGATTGAAACAAACAAGAACAAACAAGCACAAAACTTCAATAAAACCGACCATCAAAGAAAGGCGGGTATGGGTGTTCAGTTTAAAAAAAAAATAGAAAATTTCAAAAACTTTGAAAATAATTCATGAATACATGAGGAAAAATCTTGACAAGACTAGTGAGAAGTAGACATACATGTATGAACCAGTGTTATCTGCATTCATAATTACGTCAAACTAACGAACATATACACCTGTCACAAAAAGGCTGAATAACTTGAAATAGAAATGTCTGCATTGATATAAAAAGTTTATAGCTTTGTTACAAAACATTATGTAATTCAAGAATTTTTCCCTCTTTCGATCATATGTGTGCCAGTTTATTATACAATAACAAATATGAAAAATAAACCATAATCCCAACATTAAGGAAAAAAGACATTTGTTTCAAACCAGATGATGGCAAACTAAGAATAAAGATGTTCTGAGACAGTTCAGGGCAGTGATGATAAAAACAAATTCAAATTCATCATTTTCACTAACCTTGATTTGAAATAAATTTCAGGCAATGCACAGACACAAATTTGCACAAATAAATGATTGATCACTGACTTGACTAGGGACAAGCAAAAACAAAATTTAACCCGCTTGTTTACAGATTTTACAGAGCAATAAAGACACTAAAAATATGTACGGAAAATACAGTTTGATACAAAAATATATGAAGTAAATCTTATCCATAAATATGAACTGTACAATATATAAAAATGTTTAATAAAATATAAATAAATATAGACTTGTAAATATATCACAATAAAATAATCTTCATATATACATGTACATGGAATATTTGTCCATACATGCACATGTAAAAAATAAACTGAAATATTTTATCAATAAGTTTCTTCTAAGCCAGAATCAAAATTTACAAAAGACTGAGCTAGCTTTTACATGTACCATACAAAAGCCCATCACAAATCACCTCAAACAAATAATTTCATGTCTGATCACAAATATTGAAACATTTATTAAATCTCAAATCTGAGATTAGAAATACAGCCCTATATTACATCTTATGGCTGACGTTTGATAATATGGTATCACATGGAATGGATTTTGTATACTGTAAAAGCACAAATATTCGTGGGTGATTAAATTTCGTTTATTTTGTTGTTAACAAAATTCAACGAAATTAAATCCCACAAGAAATTTTATATGACTATATATTGAATAGGGTTAGTTTTAAAACAATGAAAGAAAATGCACACGAAATTATTTTTGAAGTTTAAACAATGAAATTTTATGCCCACGAAAATTTGTGCTTCTACAGTTTATCACACTTGCTATTATGGCACGGTATGGTCTTGTTTTTACGATTTACGCCTCGTCCTCGACTTGTAAATCCTCCTCATCTTCCTCGGGTATCTTTGCCATCTCTTCCTCTCCATCGATGTCAGAAAACGCCACTTTTTTCTCCGCTGACGCAGGTTTATCTCCGTCTCCAGAGGTCAAGGTTATGTGTTTGTTTTCATTCTTCGGAATCACTCTTCTCTTTGGTTTTTTCCATGCATTCCAGACACGGATTGTTTGATCCCAGGAACAAGAGACATACTGTAAATACACAATTTATTTAGAAAACATATTCCAAAACATGTCTAAATGTGATTGGTATGAACTTTTTCCTCAATAATTTCATTTGGTTTTACAGAAGAAAAAAAATATAGCCATGTTCCATATTTACTGAAGCTGACCTGGTTTCTCTCTGGGATGTGGATAATACTTCTTACAGCATCAGTATGTCCAACATTGGTCTGAACCAGGCGGTAATGTTCACTGTCATATACCCTGAAATTATAGGAACACTGCTATAGACAATGTTTACTGTCATAGACCCTGAAATTATAGGAACACTGCTATAGACAATGTTTACTGTCATATACCCTGAAATTATAGGAACACTGCTATAGACAATGTTCACTGTTATAGACCTTGAAATTATAGGAACACTGCTATAGACAACGTTCACTGTCATATACCCTGAAATTATAGGAACACTGCTATAGACAATGTTTACTGTCATATACTCTGAAATTATAGGAACACTGCTATAGACAATGTTTACTGTTAGGGCTGGGTATTGGCCCGAGATTTCGTATTGCGATATATTGCGATATTTTTAACTGTATTGCGATATGTATTGCAATATTTTCAATGTAATAAAAATGGCATTTTCTTACTATATTTACTTTAATTTACATGCAGAATGTACATAACTATGATAAGTAACCAACACGGAAAAAAATCTTGTTGATTTCATTTAAGTTATGCTCTGAAACGTTCCCACAAAACAACTTCTGACTTACTGTTTGGCTTAATAACAAACTTTCATAAGTCCACTTCTATATTTAATGACAAAATTCCTTAATCAAAGCTTATTGCCAATATATCGATATTACGAAATCGTATTGCGATACGATATTTTTTGTCATTGTATTGCAATATATTGAAATATCGATATTATTGCCCAGCCCTATTCACTGTTATAGACCTTGAAATTATAGGAACACTGCTATAGACAATGTTTACTGTCATAGACCTTGAAATTATAGGAACACTGCTATAGACCTTGAAATTATAGGAACACTGCTATAGACAATGTTTACTGTTATAGACCTTGAAATTATAGGAACACTGCTATAGACAATGTTCACTGTCATAGACCTTGAAATTATAGGAACACTGCTATAGACAATGTTCACTGTCATAGACCTTGAAATTATAGGAACACTGCTATAGACAATGTTCACTGTTATAGACCTTGAAATTATAGGAACACTGCTATAGACAATGTTTACTGTTATAGACCTTGAAATTATAGGAACACTGCTATAGACAATGTTCACTGTTATAGACCTTGAAATTATAGGAACACTGCTATAGACAATGTTTACTGTTATAGACCCTGAAATTATAGGAACACTGCTATAGACAACGTTCACTGTTATAGACCCTGAAATTATAGGAACACTGCTATAGACAACGTTCACAGTCGTATACCCTGAAATTATAGGAACACTGCTACAGAACATAACTGAACCTATCTTAATTAAATTCATCCCACCCTTCTCTTCCATTATGGTACATGTACTATCTAACCATTTTTTAAAAGGAAATTTCAACAAATATTTCATAAAACTTATTTTACTATATATTTCAGTCAAAAGGGTTTTGACTTTTATAAAAACACATGGATTTTATTTGGTTGTATTTCCCGTAGAAATCCCAAGTTCTCATGACCGTCTGAGCCCAGTCTGACAGTTCATGACTTGTGGTAATAGTCTCGTCTCTTAAAAATGTCACACAGATTGACTCTTCACACCAGTAATAGCTTACAAGACATTTTGGAGAAGTAATTGTAGTCCATTCAAGCACTGATGCGAAAAAAACATGCAAGCAAAAACAAACATTTAATACACAATAGGAAGGAACCTGCTGTAATGTTAATGTCAAGAATTTTTTTGTTTATGTACAGTACACAAGATGGCCAATCAAATGCTTCCAAAAATATCTTCAAACACTTTTTTATATATTTTCTAGAATTGTCACATGCTCCTGGGACTAAATGACATGTTTCCTTAAGGAAGAAATGTTCTTACCTGGACATAAAGTTTTGACTGTCATTCATAGGACTATGTATTGGTGATTTAACCCTATAAACTACACAAATCTATAGTTCTTATCCTTTGTTAAGTTACCTGATGGTGTTCTGGATACCAGCGACAATACTCCCATTCAGTTTATCAATACACATACAACACACCCCTCCTTGAGCAGCCAGAATTTGTTCACATTCATTTAAACCATGCCCAGCCTACAAAAATTATACAAAGTCCTGTTAGAAAACAGGTTGTAATTTAAAGGAATTTGATTCACATATAGGAATATACAATAATACAATTTAAGTCATGAAGTGATGGAATACAACAAAAACACAGTGCTCACCCAGATTCGGATAGTTCCATCTTCTGACCCCGTTACCCATGATCCTTTTCCATGGATGTTCCATCGTACACACGTAACTTCACCTTCATGCCCTTGTAATGTGTTGACCAAAGTCATTTTAGCACCATTTGTAGAAAATTTTCTTATATACACCATTTTGTCACTGGAGGCATAGGCAAATTCTCTGCTAAATAGAACGATAAATCTCTAAATGAATTAAGCTCTTATTTAATATAAAATCTATTTATGGAAACAAAAATAGTAATACCAGTTACAGTAAAACCTGTATAACAAGGACCAATGTTTCCAAAGAAAATTGCCAGATAAGACAACATTCCAGATTAATAACAAGTCTATTATCTGAAAGGAACTAATAGTTTTCATCTTTTAATAGACATGATTTTGGAATACAGAAAATCCTCATAGGGTACCCTGTGTTAATTGTATACTATAAGTACTGTTTTGGTGAGTATAGATACTTTGTATTAATTGCGTACTATACATACTGTTTTGGTGAGTTTAGATACTCTGTGTTAAATGCATAATTTTCATACTGTTTTGGTAAGTATAGGTACCTTGTGTTAATTGTATACTATATGTACTGTTTTCATGAGTATATACCTTGTGTTAATTTCATACTATACGTACTGTTTTGGTGAGTAGTCCATATCCATGATGACCCCATCACAAGCAAATTCCAGACTCTCATAGGCAGCACCAGGAGCAGTGTTACGGAAAGTACCCTCCAAGCTAAAAATAGATACACATAACAAACAATCCTTTAACAACATCATAGAAATATTTTTTTTTGTCAAGATATGAATTTTGAATCATTACTTTTATGTGATGGTTTTAAGAATTTTCCTGATGTACTTACGTTCCTTTTTCTAGATCCCAGATACAGATTCTCTTATCCCAACCTCCACTCAACTGTCAATCACAAAATTACATCATGTTAAACAAGGCAAATTACAAGAATATGTTATTACTACAGCTCGTAACCAGTGACCTTTTATCCAGTATCAATCAATATTGTATAAGTACAGATTACAAGTGAAAAAGTTCCTATAGGTAACTGTGTTGAAGAAACTCAGTATCATAAAGCAGTCCTCATTCAATAAATTATATAAAATGATAGGTAATTTTTACATGAACAGGCTTTTAAAATATGAATTTATGCTTTATTCACATATTCATATATAAATCACAAATTTATAAAATAAAAATTTAAAAATCAATTGTATATGATTGCTATTTGTTTGTTCTCCAATAATAAAATATAGATAACTTATTGAATATACATCAAAAGTAAAGTACATGTATATGGATCAGAATTAAGTTTAAGAATACTAATAGCATGTTTTCTAAAATAAATCACAAGTTTTATAAAGTATAACACAAAATCTGTATCACACTGCAACATTTTACATGGCATTATCTATAATAATGATCATATAATTTTATACGTATTATATGATATAAAACACGAGGCCAAATATTCTAGAGTCTTAGAGAAAACTGATGGCATAATACTTTATACAAGTACAGGGAAATTTTCACCCCCATTTTATTTTTTGCCCCTTTTGCCCCTAGTTTAAAAGGTAACAAAACTGTTTGCATGTGTGAGAGGGTGAAAATATCTCAAAGCAAAAATATTCCTGTACAATAGTACATTCAGCCAGGAATTTAAAGATGAGTGAAACATTCAATAAACCTTAATTAAAAAATTGTTCAATGTACAGCATTCTTGTATAGTCTGAGGCATGTTTCACAGAGTGAACCTTCCAAAATTCCTTATACAACAGAAATGTTCGCAAGTACTTGCTCTGTTGAATAGGCCTCTGGATCAGAGGTTGAGCTCTACTTACATGTATAATGTAATACCGATCTCTTTTTCAACCTTGACCGTTTTGAAGTATATATAAATGAAATGCCGACACTAATGAAATTTGTGATAATACTTTAAAGCAAAAATTAATGGAGAAATACTTTGTAGTAATCTTTATAAGGTATAGGTTGACCATGTCAACAACTTTAAGGTGAGGGTCAGCGGCATTAATATTTTAGAGTAAGTAGGAAATAGCTGAATAAAGACAGCTAAGAAGATGACAGTCTTTGAGACAAAGCATAGAATGAAAGTTTATTGCTTTAATTTACAGTGATATACACTTAAGTATAAGTCATGCAGGTTTATGTGTGCATGTATTTCAGCCGGTGATAATTTGGCCTGTCAGCACATTTTTATGGTTCACAGCTATTTAAGGACATTTGGCATAAAAGTTTATTAATAGCAAGGATTCCTTGTTGTGAACTTTAAGAAATGGAACCTAATTTCTTTAACACATCATTTTTTTTTTTTAAATTATGAAGAAAAGTCTCTAGACTTTAAACTAGAAGCATTTTCAACCAATATACATGGTCTATAATCAAATGTGTAAACTACAGAGTTGTTTGATATAATTATTAACGTCTAAATGAATAGTAGTCTGATATATCAATGTGTAAATTACAGATTGCTCGTACAAAAAGTTTGAAGACTTAGAAATTTTGTTGTACTTTATGATATGAAAGACATTCATGATTCTCTGGTAATTGACATTTCAATATGAATCATGATGACCTTCAAGATTAATGGGATCTGCATATACTTGGAAAATTCCATCAGCATTAACATAACAACTTCATAATGTAAATGATAAACAGAGATCTTAAAGGTTTGGTCAATAATTAATTGTCGATCTAATCAGTATGATGAATAAGTACTTTTACCTAATTGAAGTTTCTTCGCACATAAGATATATACTAAGTAAATTGGACAACGTGCCAAATACATGACAAATACGTGACAAAAACAAACAGTTGTCATGACATGCATTTGACATTTAATAATCGTATTGATTGTTAGTGCGTAGTTACATTACAAATTGACCATTTACATTCAAACTTTACATGATACATGCATGATTCAGAGAAGCCTATGTCCCCAGGGCTTTCTAAAAATAAAGATCGAAACTGGGAGTTAACCATTTCAAACATTGTCTTCACATTATGTCATATAACCTACTTTTGCATTTCAATACTCCTACCATTTTATGAGAAGTGAAATTTACTTAGTCTTGTTTTATCCATATTAAGAATTTAAAATATCATTTGAATAGACATGTATTGGAATCACAATTGTCATTGTCGTTTACTTAGTTTTCACTGTCTTGAAAAAGTAAATTTATTTGGATGTAAAAAAAAATTTCATTATCAGAAAAGTGAGAAAACCTCTGACAAGTTTGCAACACATACCATTTCATGTGTAATTGCATAAAAGAGACTTTGGTATGGACTAGTTAAATTGAACAAATTTATCATCCGATATTGAAAGTATTTTTTAAAGCAGTGCCTAAATATTGAAAGTTAACAAAGTTGACGTGTCTTGTCTGTCATCTTTGGAAATAATTTTTGTCAAATTGATTGTATTTGATCAGACCAGACAGCTGTTATACTGAACAGACAGCTGTTATACTGACCAGATAAGTTGTGTCCATTCCATACTCCTTCCCTATCACGACCATACTGGTGACACAACTCATGTGCTCGGCAAACACAAATTTACACACAAATCCTGCCACTCTATTCGTCACTGAGTCACTCTCCTAAGTGCCAAAATAAAATAATATATATAACAATAACTGGCAAATACTTTTAAAGACAATAACTTCTCAAATTGTGTACATATATAACAAACTGCAATTTTTCAAGAGAAAAATCAAGGTGAATTCTATGGTAAATTTGTTTTCTAAATAAAGGACTATTTCAACAATGGAAGATGTTTTTTACTTGCATTTCAAAATATTTTTTGATAAAAATGATTAATTTTGTAGCTAAATTTGAGGAATACTTCATGGTTTGTACATATGTTTTATAGAATTTAAAACTTTATTTTACTCCTATTGAACTGAAAAATCTGAAATAAAAAACTACAATTAAATTAAAAAAGTTAATTAAGCCACCAGTGAGAGCAAAAAGTTTTAACTTATTTTTTAAAGAAGCAGTCAGTTTTAAGAAGAAAAATTCTAAAGAGACATGAATCCAATCACCAGAGATTTTGTCACAAACACCAGAGACGACAAGAGTTATGTCCCTTCCCACCACTCTAGACTATAGTGTTTCAATACCCATCTCTGTAAAACCATCAAGACTTGGAACTCTATTGTTTTACTGCTTATCAAAATGTTTTCCATGATTGCATACATATAATCTTTGAAGAATACTTGGTTGTGCTGGCTTATAATGCTTTCCTCACCTACATGATACATGCCTCTTCCCAAATGACAATATTTTAGTTAATTGTGTGCCACAGTATAACCAGATTGTGTCAGTAAACTGCATTCAGAAGTAAACATCTTAACCTTATAGTAATCAGTGGATATCAGGAGGCAATCTCCACCTTCAAATATAGAGGTACTACATAAAAATGACACAAAAATTCTAATATGCATTTCACATTCTGTAAACATACCGGTACATAAATTTTGAAGCAATACTCTGTGAGACAAAAAATCTTTCTACTATAAATACAGTGAAATGTGAAGAAGCACTTTAAGTGATTTTTAAAAAAATCTACTTGCACATTTTAAAGCTGTACAAGATTAAATATGTAAATCTAAAATAGCCATTGTGTGAGACATGAAATGATCTTGTTAAATATACTTTGATAAACAATAATATACTGTAAACCAACTTTTATTCGCGACGACTTTATTTCGCGATTTACCAAGGATAAACTAGTTCGCAACGATTAATTTTCGCAATCAAACCTTTTTGCACCTGTTTATAATAGACAAATATACTATAAGGACCGGTTCGCGGCAAGAAATATTCGCAATGATGAGGCTCTCGTGAACTTCGCGAAAATTTCTCGCACGCGAATAAAAGTCGGTTTACAGTATTTATTATGAAATTCAAAAATAAAGTTAACTGACAAAAACTTGCTAAAATTTAAGATTTAAAATAACTCATGAAGAGCAGATCAAATAAAGCATGTTCAAAAGATATACGCTGCTTTTTAACTTAGATAAAATCTTTGTAAAAATACATCTAAAACAAGAATACTATGCTAAACTTTATTCAGAAGACCTAGGAAAAAGGATCTTCTATATACTATCTGGACATAGTGTAAGGTAGTAGTTGCAACCATTGATTCATATCAAAACTTTGGTTTGGATAGTAAGTGAAGAGGCAAATTGATAGAAAGGCATACAAACTGACAGTCAGACAAACAGACTGACAGACAAATAAACCAGGAGACAGACAGACATGATGATTCCAGTTCATCTTCAACATTTTAATTGTGAGCTGTATAAAGACTACCCTACTTAATAAAAAACAAGATTGAAAAAGCATTTAAAGATGGCAGCATCAGATGGCACATTAGTGGGTCAGCTAAGAAATCCCACTGATGACAAAATGAAAGCTTTAGACAAAAGTTAGAAAATAATGGCACAAAAAAAGAGACTGCACTCGGTTATGTAGAGTACCGATTTAACACTGCTTATTTCTTCTTCTTCCGATGTCTCCTCCTCTTCCTTATCAAGAAATAAATTTGTCAGCATTCATTTTTAGAACTCTTTGCTCTGAGTATGATTTTTTTCATATATAAACAGCTATTGTTCAAATTTAAAACATTGAAATTTTACTGATAAAGCTTCTTTTATAGTAGTGTTATGTCAAGGCACACACACACATACATTGTATATGTAAATATGTATACGGTAACTTATTCAAAGATTTGCATGCATAGATTTCAAACAATGAAATTTATCATTTAAAAAAATGCATTTCACAACACTGACTGGGAAAGAATAAACCATGTAGGAAGGCTGGATATCACTTTTGTGAGTGGGGGTGTGCTTTTTTATGAGGTAAACTATGAACACGTACCAGGGTGTTGGGTTTATTCTGGGGTAACAGCTCAGAGTCAGGGTCCAGTAGGATACTATATTTAGCTACCAGCTTCTCCATATCCATTGGTTTCATATCCTTTAATGCTTTCACAGCATCTGAGTCAAATGCCCAAACATCTGTAAGGAAAATACAGCCTATAGAATCATCACAACGACTGTGTTTTTCACAGACAAAGACTTTTACAAAGATTTTGCACATTCTGAATTATATTGCTTTTATATGTTGATAGCTCTCCAAACATCAAGAAGCCCAAAATAAATCAACATCAAAGAAGTGAGGTCTACGATCAAAAGAAAGGTCAAGGTAAAAAATGATAAGGTAATTGAATCACTGTAATCAATCTGTTTTAGCATTGGAATAAATTAAACTTATTGAATCAATGACAATATCTAATCTTTAAATCAATAGTATGAGCCTATTGTTTTTGTTACTGACATATATTGCTGTCCTCTGATGCTGCTATGATGTAGTCAAATCTCTCCACAAACACAATCTTAAGGATAGTTGTATTGGGGTGGTTATGTACTGAGGGCTGTAAAAAGAACCACATGCTTCAATGCAATGACAAGGCTGTAGGCAATAAGTGAATATCAGAAATATATGTTTATGCCCCCCCCTCATTCTAGATTATGTGTATGCATAACAAACACTTTTACCACATGAATATTATAACATAATTCTCCTCATAGCAAAAATTTTAACTGATATATAAAAGCAGTTTTAGTCTGTGAAGTAGCTACAGCCCTCATTGCAGTAGTTTTTCTCACCGGTGGTATAAGTGGTTTATTGTACGCGTAGTGACTTCTGACATTGGTGATTTTCTGTTTGGAGGCCTCCACCTTAGCTGACTGAGAGTCGTTGTACAGTTTGGAGGGCGATTGGTTCAGCTGCTGCTCCAATAACAGCTCCCGTGCCTTGCTCCCCACTTTTTTCTGCTTTTTTAGTTTGTTGTCACTCAGCTGATAAAGTTCCTTACTGAAAGAATCAAAATAAACCAAAACTACTTCTGTATACATTTCCCAGGAAATGCTTTCAATTTTGTTTCCAAACCATATTTGTTACAAACATAAAATTATGCAACATTTTTTTTTCCTGAACTTTCAAAATTCATGTCTTATTCTGATCTTTCACATATTTTCATGTGTTGAGCATCATGAGCAATTTCTGGAGATCTAAAGGGAAATAACTCTTGTTATAAAAACTTACCTGTACATGAAATGGTTAGACTGCATTCTTTCCCACTTAATAATCACTCCTTCATTATCACCAGAAAAAATTAATATTGGTACCTTCTTAGCTGAAATGTTAACAAAGCATTAACTTACTTATTGTCACTAAATGTACCTTATACAAGGATGAATGTAGGCCTTTCTGTAACTTATACAAGGATGAATGAAGGATTTACTGTAACTTATACAAGGATGAATGTAGGCCTTACTGTAACTTATACAAGGATGAATGTGGGAGTTACTGTACCTTATACCACGATGAAAGTAGGCCTTACTGTAACTTATACAAGGATGAATGTAGGATTATATGTAACTAATACAAGGATGAATGTAGGCCTTACTATACCTTATACAAGGATGAATGTAGGCCTTTCTGTAACTTATACAAAGATGAATATAGGCCTTACTGTAACTATTACAAGGATGAATGTAGGACTATGGTAACTTATACAAGGATGAATGTAGGACTTATGGTAATTTATGCAAGTATGAATGCAGGAGTTAATGTAACTTATACAAGGATGAATGTAGGACTTTCTGTAACTTATACAAGGATGGACATAGGATTAACTGTAACTTATACAAGGATGAATGTAGGATTAACAGTAACATATAGGATTTACTGTAAAAGGATGAATGCATGACATTTGTGAGAAGGATAAAGATAACTGTAGGACTTACTATAACAGAGGCTCTCTAGATTACATGACTTACTATAACAGAGGCTCTCTAGATTACTGGAACACTTCAGAGCTGTGATACAACCCGACGGATTATACTTCCATACCACCAGGTGGCGTCGACTTGTCGAGGCTGTAGGAAAAATATCCTAATTTATTGTAGGAAAAACATCCTTATGTATTTCTTGTCAAAGTAAGGTACGTTTATTGGTTAGCTTGCACATATAACTCCTTATATGAACCTGTGGTCATTTATTTGAGAGTTTTCTACATGTATATATGCTTCCCCTTGGACACTTACAACACTCATATAGCTACAACTCTATAACTACAATCATTCACCTCAAGGATGAGTACTGGAATATTTAACAAAAATATTTACCAATAACTACAATCCTTTGAGATAAGCATTATAATATTTATACCACTCACCAATGACCTCATTCAGCTCCGGAATGTACTTCAGAATCTGAAGCTGATATTTTTCTTCCTCCTGTTGCTGGAAGGTTCCAATAAAATCTGATACCTACAATTTAAATCAAAAAGACTTCATATTTGTCATCAATTTCTAAAACAATGAATGGTTAGGCTATATAAAATTGAAACCTTGGTTCTAAGGCCCGGGCGCATCCGTTTTGAGGTAGCCGCATTGCCGATTTTATTGTATTTTTGATAAAATAAAAAGTTGGTGTTGCGGAGACCAATCCGGGAAAAAAATTCCGACCTCATTTGTTTCGTAGTTTAGTATTCAAATATCACTTCCGGTAGCTATTTACAATGAGATTTTGGCTACTTCGTTTGAAAATACATTTGAGGACATTACCTACGATGTTTACACGCTGCTAAGCAATGGATAAAGCAGAAATTTTGACCAGAAATGGAAATTTATATCTGTGATTAAAAAAATTATCTTTATGTTAAAGAAAATTCGGAAATTAAAATTTAAAAAAATACCTCCCTCATCTACTTTATTGCCAATAAAATGAAAAATAAAATGCCGCCCTCCCGCATATGTTTTGGAGAAAACTGGCCTGAGAACCAGGGAATTAAATTTAGATAGCCTTAATAAACCAGCTAAAAGTATGTATATGTACTTTATTTATAAAAATGTTGGACTGTAAAACTTATCTACACAAATATACTTATAAGTATCAGTAAGGAGACGCTTGACTCACATTATCCCCTGACTTGGGATCAAACAGACTGGCATATGAAGTCCCACCAGCTACCCATACTGTCTTGTTACGAGGCACATAACAAATTCCGGAAATCGTAGCTAGGAAATTGTCTAGCTTGTGTGTGAATTTACCATCTATAGACCAGATCTTCACAGTCTTATCAAAAGAACCAGTCATCAACCTAAAATAAGCATATGAATCGTGAGCTTACATGAAATAAATTATTGTTTTACCCTGGACTAGCTTTGACACTGTATAATGGACATTTTGAAGCTTTACAGACACAATTTCAGCTGAAAAAGTTTATTTCAGCCTTTGGTTCATGTGACAGAATAAGAGTAGCCTTAATAATTCATTGATTTAACTCACCATTGGTTATTTTCGTTGTCTTTTTCTAGCAACATACAACAAATCCCTGCATCATGTGCTTTAGGGTGCCTGAAATTTAAAATTAACAAGATATATATGAATAAAACTAAGTATGCCAAATGAATTTGTGTAGATCAAATTGCATGTGATAAATCCCAAGTCCTGTTACTGAAAAAAATTGACAGTCATATAAAAGCAACACATCTTTCTTTAACCTTTCTATATCTATCTACATAAAAGAGAGACTGTAGGTTAAAAAAATTACATGTAATTTAATTCATATGATCATGTTAATATTAAATAAATGTGACCTTTGACCTTGAACTTTGACCTAGTTACTGTCCTTACAAAATATGTGCATCTTCCTCTAACTATTCAGAATCTATGTTGTTAACATATATGGTCTCATTACCTTCAGCTCTGTAGCTCACTGATTAAGTGACACCCATTGAAAAAAAGTATGATATATTGTGAACAAAAAGTGTGCTGTTTCTTGATTTGTTTCACCATATTTTTCTAAATATTACTAACCATGTGTTTATAACATATTCTTTTACTACTTCCACAACAAACTGCATGTACAAGTCATGCACAGAGTTCACTGGACCAAATTATCTTGTTTACAAATATGGCAGTATAGACAGGCGAAATTTACAATGGTCTCAATATTTCAGGCCCAGTAGGACTACAGTGTACATGTATAAACAATGGTTTTGGGAAATGTTTTGTTGTGGAAGTAGTAAAAAATATGCTAGAAACACACAGTTAATAAAATTTTGAGATAGCAGCATAAATAAACAGAGAAGAAATAAAGAAACAGCCCATTTTTTGTGCGCAATATATATATATATATATACACCTTTTCAGTTAGTGGAACTGTAGGTCTCTGGTAATCCATCCCAATTTTTTTCAGACCAGCCAGGACAGATCTGCTTCTAAAGGTCTCACATAAAAGTTTTGATGGATACACAGACAATGCTACAGGGCAATCAAATCTTAGCACTGGACTCTTCTTTTAAAGGTTTTTGTTATAACTGACTTACTGATGTAATGGTGCCAAACTGTTGTCTCGTGTGTATGATGAGTCATAAATCACAATCTTCTGATCATACCTACAACACAAAGTTTATGATAAAAATATTATCTCAGAATTTAGTCATAATTAATGTCACATTAACAGAATTGCAAAATATGTTGAGTTGCTGTGAAATCACTTATTTTGTCACATTAACAGAATTGCAAAAAATATTGAGTTGCTGTGAAATCACTTATTTTTGAGTGAGTTTACTTTTCATTATTTTTTAAGGTGTGGACTATAAAAACTCCACCAAATGTTAAATTTCAAGTAAACAACAACTTAGTGCTAACAAAAATATGTGATTGTACAGTATATGCTTATTTTAAAAATTCTTACCCTGCTGAATAAATTCTAGATTCGTGACACAGAATACATCGAACAATATCAGTATGCTCCCTGGCAACATATAAAACCTCCGTATTAATCACATGACCAGATTCCTTATCTGAAAAATATAAAATCAAAAGCTTAGTCAATTTTTTTATCAGGCCTGAGTCATCAATGAAATTTGAAAAGGTTTGTTAATAAGCTGATTGTGACTAACCCTCATCCAGATCATATACCCGAACACTTCCATTAACTCCACATACTAACTGCTCCCTTCTATGGTTAATGGCCATACAGTAGACAGGCATGCCAATCTGGAGACAAAATAGACAGAACATCATAACACAAAGACAGATTCCAATCATATAAGTAAGACACACTTCCCAATAATCACCAAGTTATTATACAAAGTAAGTATTACATGTATTGTATATTTTATTTAACTGGTGAATTTTGGATTTTAAGATTTTAGAAATTACACTGATAAACTAATTACATTGATTAAAATAACTAAAATGATGAAATGATTATAAAATGTACAGTGATGAAGCAACAAAACTAATGAAGTGTTTACACTGCTGAATTACTAGTTACACTGCTGAAGTAATTACACATACTGGTATTCTGTCATAAACTGTTCCTCCAGTAGACCAAGCTATAATGTAACCATCATTAGCTGCAGATAACATCAATTTAGGACTTGCCCTGAAATATTCACAGAATTTTATATCAGTCCTTATTCACATTTTTCAGAAAATTTCACTTTATTTGCAAAGTTCTTTTGATAATATATTAATTTTTAAAAGAAATTGCACGGAGTTATATATGTTACTGCAATGAAGTACAGTTGCATTGTGTATTATGTACTTTGTTTATATATTTAAAGTAAATGTTCTTTAACTATTACATATAGAAGTAAATTAGATTAATTATAAAGTGTTCCAAATACCGGCATGCGTTTTCATTATAAGCTGATAAGTCAGCTAATGAAGTGTGACCAGTCCAATTTACATTCCAGCTTATACCATGGAAAGCTAACTTTCATCACATTAATTCTACTAATTTACCTGGAGGTATTGATCAAGTTTTAAGTTCATTAATCCTTAATACATGACATCAAATAATTTTCTTTTAATTTAAATCCTTTTGCACTCTGTGTAAAAGTTAAATTAAATGGTCAGTGAGATGAGATTAATCTAAGCATATAATGATTAAGTAAGTAAGTATACATAATATATATCACTGCAGGTGACAACAGATAGAAAGCATAAGAATGCACTATCTGGCCCTACATCATGGGCCTTATCCTTGTGCCTACTCTCTAAGACTCATTGTACATGTATTTCAATCATGTATCATTACACATTTTTAAGAGTAAAAATTCATATTTCATTGTAGAATATAAAAAAGTTGAATACTAAAAGACCAGAGATCATTTGCATGCACTCATTTATAAGGTGTTCAAATCTATTTTCATCCAAATTTTGCAGCTGGGTGTATTTTGTCACATATGAAAAGTGAGGTATAAAAGAGCCTTGTTCATAGTATGGTCTTACCAAAAGAGGAAATCTGTCACCCATCCTTTGTGTTCATAAGCAGTCATTACAAGCTTCCCACCCTCTGACTCCCAGAACTTAATCACACCATCTGAAAGGTTAAAGATCATAATGGTACTAAAGGTTAAAGATCATAATGGTACTAAAGGTAAAAGATCATAATGGTACTAAAGGTTAAAGATCATAATGGTACTAAAGGTTAAAGATCATAATGGTACTAAAGGTTAAAGATAATAATGATACTTAAGGCCAAATATCATAATGGTACTAAAGGTTAAAGATCATAATGGTACTAAAGGTTAAAGATTATAATGGTACTAAAGGTTAAAGATTATAATGGTACTAAAGGCTAAAGATCATAATGGTACTAAAGGTTAAAGATCATAGTGGTACTAAAGGCAAAAGATCATAATGGTACTAAAGGTTAAGTATCATAATGGTGCTAAAGGTTAAAGATCATAATGATACGAAAGGTCAAGGATCATAATGGTACTAAAGGTTAAATATCATAATGGTACTAAAGGTTAAAGATCATATAATGACAATAAAGGATCAAGATCATATTGGTACTAAAGGTTAAAGATCATAATGCGCTCATATTGAGACTAGTATAGCTATCAAAAAGTGTGACGATCAAATAGATATTTGATTCCGCTTTTAAAGTCATTAACCCTAAAAACTAAAATCAATAATTAAATTGAAACTATTAGGAATAATTTTTTTTTTTACAATTCGATATATTCCATGTGATTTCTTGCTAGAAAGTGATTTAAGTCTTCTTTGCTGCAAAATTTATGCGTGGACAGTGTGACATAATCCATTTTGGTATACCAGTCAAGATGTATTTTTGTAGTATTTGAAGTTAAATTTGTGCAATCACTGTTTGTCACACACATTTAAATTACAGTGTCAGAAGCTAATAAATATGTAATAAAATATTTGATATAGTTTTTCAAAGTTTTGCATCTCAAAATTCAGAGGACATGATTAATTAACTATTCCAATTTTTTTTTAAAGTAGCTCAATTAAAATTCATTCAGTAAAAACTGTATTGCTGGTATTTTTAATGTTTTAGGACAAACAGAACACATTGTATATAAGCAAAAACTTACCCTCAAACATCTAAAAATATGCTGTACATCAGTATTATGAACTATTTTAAAGTCAAATGTCAAGTTTAAAGGTCACAAGGTAAAACACCATGGCATTTTACACAAGCCACAGTGTAAAGCAATACATGGCCAGTATATATAATCAAATCCATATTTCTTTAGTTTTTAAAAATACTGTTATAACAGTCAATTTTTAAAAGATGTGTAAGATGGACAAACATTCAGATGCCGGGTAAATTTGTTTAAGTATGAGGCTGCTCTATAGGGAAGGTTGTAATTCCTCTGTAATTTTGTCACAATACTGTATAGGGGGAAAATAACTCGCGGTGTTAATATTCGCTATATTCACGGTGGTAATAAATCCGTGAAATCAAGAAACAGTGAATAAATTTTCAATATCTCCATGTTTTATTTGGAAATTTGAGAATAGACTACGATAGGTTTAAAACATGTACAACAGTGCATGGTCATTTCAGTAATTACGAGTAGTACTTGTCATTCAATTATTTTAATTAGCACGCTTTACATTAATTCAAGTCAACAGATAATAACCTTTATTTGTTAAAAGGCTTTTTAATAGCCAACGCTACATGTTTCATCAATCAAAACACGTGGGACATAAGTTTTGATTATCCTTGCGTAACTAATGTTACCACGCACGGTGTGTGCATTACCTGCATTATCATGCATATTATAGTTTTTATCGAAATTTTGATCTAAAAGAATCATTCAAATAATTATCGAACTTACTGAAGATTTGGAAGGATGTTATTTCGTCGACCTACATTAACACATTTATTACCGCCAGTGGTTTTTCGCCGCGAGGTATTGAAGATCTTGGGGTGTACATGCACTCATTATAATAGAAAGTTATTTGACGTTTGAGTCAAGGACTTTTGATAACTGCACCTGTTTTAATTAATCGTCAATTATTTATTAAGTCTAACTATTTTATATTAACCTACCCTGTTGTTCGTGAAATAAAGACATAACAATGATGAATGTCGTTTACATGTAGCTATGGATCAAACAGATATAGACAAGGGAGGTAACTTCTATAACATAAGAATTCCGCGAATTCAAGAAACCGCGATCGTGTCCGATGAGAGAAAACCGTGAAAATTACAACCCGTGAAATTAATCCCCTATACAGTACATATATTTTCTAATATTTAGGCTTTATCATTTCTATGTGCTGCGAGCACCCATGAAAATTAGTACATCATGTTTATTTTCAATTGGTGTAAGTTTGCTTATATTTATAGAGTATACAAAGTCTCAAGAATTGGAGTGACATTAAAAATATATAGGTCTTTATCATATATTAACTTTACGATTTTTCAAGAATCATTGTTCAGAGAATTTCCAAAAGAAAAATCCAAAAGGTCAATGTTATTTGGTAAAGTCAGCACAATGAAAAAGTAAAGAGCTTTACAAAGAAATGCAATGGGACTGTTTGCTTTCTCTCATTATTGAGTAATTCATCTTGACACGAGAAGTAAGTATACACTCTGTGAATCATTTTACATAAGTAAACATCTGAATTCATTCTAGTGTTTACCTCTATAGAATGATGACCTTTTGCAGCTTTCTTTGGATGTGGTACCTTTACAAGAAATACTATTCACCTTGGACTCTTACTGAACAAGACATATTAAAGGTCCAAGATTTGTTTGCACACTTTTTAATCTGTATTACAGACTTGTTATTTTAATATCAACATGATTTACAGGACAATCACATTACTATATCTGAACAAATTTGAAATGAATTCCATGAATCCACATTTCTGAATGCTACAATGTATTTCAAAAAGAAGTAAGCCAGTCAAAAAAAAAAAATCAATTCAATAAAAACAAATAGATATCAAAAAAAAAAATCATATTCAAATACATAATCTTACATTTTTATTTTGTCATTTTTAATTAATTTTCCTTGCTTCAGTCTTTTTTTTACTGCAATATCCACTATTGTACCGGGGTAGGCTGTGGCAACATAGTTGAGCATTTATTTGATGACATAGTTTAAGTAAATAAGCACTGGTTTGTTAATTGTAAATATGTAATTATGTATATAGAAAATTGTAAATTATAAAAATGGATGTAGAATCTTTGGCAATAGTCTGTGTTAAGGTGGTTTATTTACTCTATTTGAAATAACACAGGATATTTTCTTTATATTAATATATGCTTTGTGAAGGGAATAGAATTTAGTTTTTATTTGCTGTACTTCTTGTTTTTTGTTCTCCCAATGCTTTCTTATATTTTTAAAGTAAAGAGTATCACTTTCATTCCATGGATAAACTACATGCATGAATTTCATAGTTAATGTATTTTTTGAAATGTATCTGATATTATCAATCATAATATGTTGAGTGTGCGACCGTTAGGGCAAGCACAGATACTTCCCTTTTTTTTTTTTTCTAAATTTAGATCTGATACAAGTACCACACATGGCAGTTGATGGGTATATATTCTGACATCACATGATATCATTTGTAAGTTGCATTACCAAACAAAGCCTGAGCAATGCTGAAAGTTAATAAAGAACATTTCATTTACTATTTATCATCAATATATATCCATTAATTATGTTAAATCAAGGCGAATTTATTTTTTCTTGAACTTTCGCCGTTATTCTTATGAGAACATAGCTTTAACAAGTGATGCATTGTGGGTCCAGAGTAACAGCAGAAAAAAATTGTTTGGATCAATGTGTAAAGTCCGTATTTTCTCTCGCCCAGGTGTTGCTTTAAGAGCTCACAGTGATGAGTATAAAGTGCTTCGCGCCACTCTCTGTGCTCACTATTAACTGCATGTTTTACATAGACTGACAGACATACCACTTGAAAATATGTTATTTATTTAATTTCAAGTCCTCTATCGATATAAATTAATTACATCTTTTTGGAAGCCATGCACAGTTTGGATTGAAGATTCAAGGCTGAAGGGGCCTGACATTGTACATCCATAAAAAAAGTAATGCTCTTTTAAAAATCATCGCAACTTCAAATTTTAGTTTTACCTTCACAACCTATTAAGATCTCTCTTCTTGCCGAGTTGTATCCGATTGCAGTAATGGCACGGGTGTGGGTGTCCCGCAACGTGTAATGCTTTTCCATGGCCATTTTGAAAATTAATTTAAAAAACAAACTAATTTAAACACAAAACCATATTACAAAGTTTCCATGTTAAGATAACAGTAGGTTATTTCCGGGAGCACTGAACCGCAGCCTATTTTTTCTAATCCCCATGTCGGTTTTGCCGCCATCAATGTATTTCTTGACAACAAATACTTCCGGTTTGTGCATCTCGAGTAGTTCGATCCATAAAATATTCTACATAAAATTTCATTGAAGAAAAATCATTGATAGTGTTATTTTTGTTTCTTATTTTATACATAATATCAATTTTTTTAATATCCTAAGGTACCAGAAGCAATGATATATTAAAAGTTCAAATTCAGGGTTTATGGGTCTCTGCGTCAAGGACCCACTGTGTAGCTACCGCACTAGACCCCCCCTCCCACCAACACCACCACCACGCACATACACACACCCTCACACACACATACACACCCTACCTTACTGCTACAAGTAAGAGCCTCCGTTAACGTCCTTACCTCCTTATATACCTCGGAAATAATGAATATTTTATTGTTTCGTGTCATTCGTTAATGTTCAAAGCCTGATTATTTGTTTAGTCAGCAATTTATTCCACTTGTGGTTTCAGCGGTGAGAATTTTTACAATGGATGCTAGGGGTTACGCGGCGCCTTGAGTCAAAAGTATCTCGACGTGAACCTCTAGCATGCTGAAGTATACCAAACCCTTGCTTGCTCACTGCCCCCTACTTGTTCACATAGAGTACTTTTTATCATTGAAATGTTTATTGAAAAACCGCCCCTCCCCTTTTTGTTGTAGTATACTAAAAGAAGGGTAATGTTGAAATGTATGAAAATATTAATTTGATACTGAACGATGCTTGAACCTATCACCCCACAATCCTACGAAATACTTCAAGGTTATTATAATGTCCCTAGGATTTACGAAATACTGACGAGTTTGTGGTTGAGTTCCCTGTAACATCAATTTATCTGTCAGTAGCATTAGTCTCTTTAGAAATTAGTCGGTATCGAAGCACGTTCTTGTAGAGCAATAAGTTGGGAGACATAAACACCATAAGCCAATGAAAGTGAAATATAACTACTTAAATGAGGAGACGGTATAATGACTGCCAAACATTGAATCGACACAAATCTAATATTCATATTGTTAAACTTTATTTTAATTTACGTCATGGCTACAGTTAGAATTGGCATGAATGATAGAGTTTTTAAGGCCAAATGAAAAAAAATAATCCCTTTAGTTGCCACACTACACACCGTCATCAGTGCAAACACTCGTAAATTATACATTTTGACGTTTTGTGTATGCTTGCAAAGTTATTAAAATTACTTATAGTAAACTCGGCTGCAAAAGAAAAGTGTAATAATGATTTGGTACAAAAATTAGCCTTATTCTATACGAATAATGGAAGCTCTAAACACTTACAACAAGTGGTTTTGGGACTTGGAGAAAAATATATCATATAAAGTGTGCAAGTTGAGATTTTTAAACTAAAATTTTCAACATAAGGTACATGTACCTGCCTTAATTCTGCAGGGGAAATGTTCAACGACAATGGACTATGGGTGAACAGAAACACTGTTGTTTATCTACATTGGGAAAATTAATAGAGAAAAATGAATTCAATTACTTGTTAAATTCTTGGTCTAATATAATGCTACATTTTAGTGTGTTACAATTGTGTAATTAACTGACAGGTAAATAACTATTTTACTGTTATCTCACTTCTAAGGTAGATCATTATATAACAGCATAAACCCAAAACTATCATATGATTAGAACTCTTTAGTGTGCATTGTTTAGAGCTTCCTTAATACGAATCTCAATACACCTGTAATGTGTACATATCAGAGGCTACCCGAAAGCGCACAGCCCTAACAATCTATTTTTAAACTGTGACGTTTAAACACAATATTGCACCACATACCGGCAATGTAAATAAAAAGTATTTAAATGGGATAGAGCAAGACTTTTTTTAACACAAGCGGAATCATCACATAAGCAACATCGAGAAAGATACAACTGACTACTTTCAAAATGGTGCATAAAACAACAAAGTGTGAAGTTCACTCGGGGAATACCCTGCGTGCGTCACACAGCAAGTAAGTTTTGTTTATGTTGTCAATGTGGTGGATCAAATATTTTATAATAGCTAGAGATAAATTACCATGAAAATAGAAAAAAAATACAGAAATAATGAGGAGGGTATTCTCTTTAAAAGAGATGTGGAAGGCTTTCGCCTACATCCACGCTGACTCTAAAGAGAATAATGATCGAGAGGGGTTGTTTTTTATAATATTTGTCCACGACTATAGCATTCTAAAGAGAATACTACATTTTAGCGGCAAATGTGCAATCTTTCTTTTAAAAAATATCACGTTTTTAAATTAAAGCTTCAAGCAAAAACAAAAAAGTATTTTTAATTAAAAAAAATAAATATGGAAGTGGGTTTTTTCCTTTTTCTTTCTTTCTTTCTTTTCTTTTTTTTTTTTTACAGACAGGGGACGGGGGTTCCGGTAAAACAATTCCCTAATCAATTTAATGCAAGGAAACTCACCCTTGGGGGGATGTTAAGGAATTTCAATATTTTTTCGGCCATTCATTTACACAGACTGCATGAGAAATGGTTTGCGATTGGGATAGTTGAAAACTAAACACAAACAAATAAACAAAATTTTGGTGGTTTGCAAATTAATTGTACAATTGGAAATAAATTTTTCCAAATCAATCAGATGTAATCATAATTCTGATTTCTTCCAGATACACCAAGACGTATAGAAAACAGTCCTGTCTTGTAAGAAAAGTGAAGAATTCCACCAACCTTCGCCTTCTGCAGGACTTTGGTATTGGCACGGACGATATAGCCTACTCCCTCAGTAAAAAAGGCCGCTGGGTCCTGCCAACAGTCCTGAAGGAACACATACTCCTCGGCGGATTCAGCGAGGAAGGGCCTAACGTTCAACTCACCGAAAAACACAAACTAAGAAAAACAGCCAACTGTCTGGGATTTTACGCCTCTAAAGGACCAACCAGAAAAGCTGTTCCTTCTAAGAAGCGATATTTCAATGTCTCCAGTGTCAGGAAAGAACCCCACGTGACAAGTGAGGAAAAAGAAGTAACAGAAGTTAAGGGAGTCAACCAATGTTCTGAACCCGAAATAAATGTTGAAGTTTTCCTACCAACTCCGATCACAAGCTCTCTCACTCACAACCAGAAATACATCAGACCTATTCATGATACAGATGTACAATTCAGTACAAAGAAACAAAAACGAAAGCAGAGACATCGTACACAATTAAAGTTTGACATGGAGGCCGAGGTAGATAGCTACGAAGATGATGTTTGGGAAGATGACGAGACTGAAGGTTACGATGATGACCTTTTTCAAGCTGATCATCAGCGACCACGGGGTTTCTTTACAGCAGCTGATGTCCTCAGATCAGCACAAAAAACCAAACACATATTTGAGAAGTCGACAAAGAAAATGGACCATAAAAACTACCAAGATGAGAGAAACAGAAAAGGCAAACTTGTATATATCGACGAACCTAACCCCACAACACAGAATAAGGAAACTATGGATAACAAACCAATCGAAAAAATTACACCAGACATTGGTCAGCGTAGACCAAAGCAAGCCATGGTTCCAAGAAAAATCGTTTTGTCCACCGAAGAGACAAGACCAGAGTTCTTGAAATTCATATACGGTCAAAGGTATATGGAATGCAAAACATTTCCTCGCTCTTTTATGATTAACATAACAGATGAAGTGAAATCTATGATGAAACAGAACGTTCGGATGATGTATAAAGCTTTCTTAATGGACTTGACAACTGTCCTGATTTTCACGTATGATATATACACAGCTTCCTCTGATGGGGAGGAGATATTCGATGTACATATGAATCTTAACATTGACTCAGAAGTAATAGAGTTAGAAACTCTTTTCGATTTCTACACTGGATCTATGGAGTCCGTTATTGGCCAGGCTATCTCTCAAGTAAAATCTTACTCGGAAATGCAATTTACCAAGCTGAAACATTATCCTAAAGGAAGCAATGAAACAGCATTTGATGCCATAACTCCAGGTCAGGCAAAAAGTAATACGTCAACTCTAACAGAAGAAGACGTTTTCGCTGAAACTTTGCTGATTAACAGAGATAGAAATGAATCCAGTATACAGATCGGTCTTGGATTCGAGACTCTTCCACCAGAAATATGTTACATCTGCTTTGATGAAATGAACGAAAACAGACCAGGAATTGCGATGGAGTGTTGTGGTCATTGGTTTTGTAGGAGTTGCTGGAGAGAACATCTAAAGCAACAAAATTTCTCCAAGTTGCTTTGTCCTGAATTCGATTGCAAAAAAGAAGTGGACTTTACACTGATTTTACAAGTTTTGAACATTGCAGATGTCCGGAAATACTTGATTCGTCAAAAGGAAACTTTAGTAAAGAGCCAGTGCAAATACTGTCCAAACGAAGATTGTGACCGTGTCCTCTCATCATCTTTAACTGAAAGTAAACAATACAACACCATCTGTGAATGTGGAACAAGGTTTTGTCCTGCTTGTTTCAAGTTTCCTCACTGGCCTGCCCCATGTGAAATATCACAGGAATATTGGAATTTATTGAAAGAAAAGGGAGTTGATGTAAAGTTTAATGCAGAAGATTTTTCATCCACGGAGCTCAATGTACGCGGAAAAAGTTGTCCTAAATGCAATCAGTTTATAGAGAAAGAGGGCGGGTGTTACAGTATGAGGTGTGTATGCGGCATCAGCTTTTGTTGGGGGTGTCGTGGAATTTTCGGGGTAAATCACAAAGAAAGCGACCTCTGTGCTCAGTGGAAACACGGCGACAAATTCCGCACTACGAAAAAACGCATCACTACAGATCCCCTACTTTCGCTGAAAATGAAAATGGAACCCGAACTTATTCAATTTGCAGTCAATCAGGATTTTTTAGCCCCTAAGGTGAAAATAAACATGTTGAAAATCTTTTTGTACATGTTCAAGTCAGCACAAATCATATTCTCTCCAAACCAAGGAGCGGTGTTATTTTTTCCTTCTGTGAAACGGGGCATGATAGACGGTCTTCACCCTCATAGCCATCACAAACCCCGATTCCTTATTTCGCGATTCTAGAACAGAAGCTCTAGATAACCATGCGCCATGCGGGCATAAAATGTCAAATTATATTTTTTTATGTGTGACAAAGGGGAGATGGTGTATTTTTCTTCACATGAACTTTTATTTGATGTTTCAGCATGTGTTATATTTATCAATTTTGACAGTATTGTCAGTATAGAGATAAAAGGTCGAGCATTTCCTGTCTTGAGAATTCTGCTTAAATTAATTTTTTTTATGTGTCCTAGTATGTGTACATTAAATTATACAGTTATAAAGTACTAGTATATAATTGAGGGAGTCGGCAGATTCCAGTTCCCCAAGAGCAAGTTTATTATAAAAAATTGGGCTCAAAAGATCATAAAATGAAAATGGATTAATTCTCAGAAAATTGTCTTTTCTTTTCAGCTAGAAACTATGAAGAACACGATTTACAGACAATGTACGTATGTCCATATTATGTACATAATATATATGTATATACGTACATATGTACATAATAGAGACCATCCGAAATCGTGTAAATCGTCACGGGTTAAATTTAGCAAAACAGCAACTCAGTATAATTTTTTCTCCACGAAGCATTTTGTGACACACACGACACAGTAGAATAGAAACTAAGAAGTGCAAAAAATATATCTAGTGAATTTGTCAAAATGGTGCACAAAACAAGCAAATGGGGTGTCTACTCGGGAAATACCTTGCGTGCGTCACACAGCAAGTAAGTTTGTTTACTTTATATAAATGGAGCGCAAATTATAATTGTAAAAACACGTGTAGTTTCTCACCAGTTTTTTTTTCTCTCACAGACAAACAACATTCAATCCCCATTAAAGTTGTTCAAACAGTTCATTTTTTTTCTATATACATGTATATAAAAAAATATGAAAAATAATGTAGTAAGAATATGCATTATTTATAAAATACAACATGATATAAAAAAATAATAAACAATTTTCAAATAAGGTTTTTCAAAGAATGAATTAACACTATATAGTTAAATATGGACTAAGTTTAAAATCAAGTAGGCGAAAAGCAGTTGACTTAATTAGCGTATACGAGATTGACCGTGGGTTTCCGACCATGTATTATAATATGTTACATTATTTTTAACAATTTCAAGTTGACAGCACAATTGTCAAATGTGTAAAACTATTTATTTTGTTAGCGTAACATTTCATTCTTTCTTATGCTAATTAATTTAGAAAGGACTTACATGTATAAAAGTGGTACACATTTAGTATTGTCTCTTACGGCTGGTTACTCAAGGTTAAATTAAAAACTATCGTTAACAGTAAACAGATATTTTGCAACTCTTCAATATAATTATAAGTAAAAACTATGTTCAAATGACTGTTTTATTCATAATCAACTTTCTTCCTTCAGATACTCCAAGACGTATAAAAAACAGTCTTGTCTTGAAAGAAAAGTAAAGAATTCCACCAACCTTCGCCTTCTGCAGGACTTTGGTATTTGCACGGACGATGTAGCCTACTCCCTCAGAAAAAAGCCGCTGGGTCCTGCCAACAGTCCTGAAGGAACACATACTCCTCGGCGGATTCAGCGAGGAAGGGCCTAACGTTCAACTCACCGAAAAACACAAACTAAGAAAAACAGCCAATTGTCTGGGATTTTACGCTTCTAAAGGACAAAAATAAAAACAGATACTTTGATGCTTCCAGCATGAAAAAACACCCCTCTTTGTCTGTTGATGAATTTACAGAGGATACGGCAGTCATTGAATGTTCTGAACCCGAAATAAATGTTGACATTTTCCTACCAACTCCGATCACAAGCTCCCTCTCTCTCACAACCAGAAATACATCAGACCACTTCACGATGCTAGTGTTCAAGTCTGCCATAAGAAACGAAAACAGAAATATGGTAAGTCTGACATGCAGAACTGGAAAAACAGCTACCTTGATGATGTTTTTGTAGAGAACGACATTTGGGAACAGAACGAAGTTGATTTCGAGGGATATTTTTCTCAAACCGAGTTTCAGCGACCAAAGGGTTTCTTTACTGCAACAGACTTTCTCAGATCAGCACAAAAAAACAAACAGATCTTTGAGAAGTCGACAAAGAAATTGGACCATAAAAACAGCCAGGGTGAGAGAAACAGAAAAGGAAAACTTGTTTATATCGACGAATCTAATCGTGCATCAGAAATGACGAGTAATAGAACAATCGGAATAGATTCTTCCTATCATGGACAACACAAGCAAACAATAGTTCCCAAGAAAATTGTGTTGTCTAAAGCAGAAACAACACCCACATTCTTGAAATTCGTGTACGGTGAAAAATACATCGAATGCGAAACATTTCCTCGCACTTTCGTTATAAACATAACAGATGAGGTGAAATCTATGATGAAAAAGCACGTCCGAATGATGAACAAGGCTTTCTTGATGGATGTTACTACAATCCTAATTTTCACTCATGATGCTTACACCTCCTCATTGGATGGTGAGGAGATGTATGATGTATACATGAACATTAATATTGACTCTGAAATAATAGAGTTAACAACTCTGTTTGATTACTATGCTGGGTCATTAGAAACTGTAGTAAACCAGGCAGTATCTCAAATAAAATTCTATAGGCAGGAACAGTTTGCAAGGCCAAAAGAGTACCTAAAAGGAGAATGTGAGACAGCATATAATGCTTTAAATTTGTGCTTGTGCCACTTTAACGGAGGAAGATGTTTTTGCGGAAGCTGTATTGAATAACATGGAAAGATATGAACGAAACAAACACCTCGATTTCAGATGCAAGTCTTTTCCACCAGAAATATGTCACATCTGCTTTGAGGAAATGAACAAGGACAGACCAGGAATCGCGATGCAGTGTTGTGGCCATTGGTTTTGTAGGAGTTGCTGGGGAGAATATCTAAAGCAACAAAATTTCTCCAAGTTGCTTTGCCCTGAATTTAATTGTGGGAATGAAGTGGACTTCACGCTAATTTTACAAGTTTTGAACATTGCAGATGTCCGGAAATACTTGATTCGTAAGAAAGAGTCTCTAGTACAGAGTCAGTACAAATACTGTCCAAACGAAAAATGTGGACGTGTCATTTCACCATCTTTAAGTAAAAGACAACATACCAACACCGTATGCGAATGTGGAACCGAGTTTTGTTCCAAATGCTTCAAGTTTCCTCATTGGCCTGCTTCATGCAAAACATCACAGGAATATTGTAATTTTTTGAGGAATAAAGGTGTTAATGTAGAATTCAGTATTGATGATATTTCATCCACCGAACTTCAGGTGCGCGGAAAGAATTGTCCAAATTGCAGTCAATTTATTGAGAGACAGGGTGGGTTTTCAAGGTGGTTTGTGTTTGTGGTAGTTGCTTCTGTTGGGGGTGTCGTGGAATTTACAGAGTCGATCATCGGGAAAGCGACCTCTGTCATCGGGGGAAAGAAGGAGATCTTCACCGTACTTCAAAAAAAGTCATAGCTGCAGATCTATTAGTTCCTATGAAAATGAAAAAGGAACCGAAACACATTCAGGTTGCTTTTAATCAACGTATAGGAAGAGCACACTCAAGAACCTTGCTTATGAAAAGTAAAACTGATTCTGTGTGTCTCAAAATTCGAACTCTTGCACTGAAACAGTCATTAAAAGTTGCTGAAATATTGGGGGGATACGGGTCAAAACAGAAAAGCCTTTTGTCACAAGTCCAAGGTTTTCTACAAGATATGATTAAGCTCTATCTTGAAATTCGTAATCTTGCCGAATATACTGCCGTCTTTGCACTGCATCAGAACGTTCGATCACAGAAGCTTTTGAGCCCCATTATTGAGCGCTTGGATAATTTAGCATCACAACTTCACACAGAATTTCAAAGTGATGTCAGTGAGTGTATACCTGGCCTGATAGATCGAATGGTTACAATTAGGGAGCACTGTTTACAAACTGTGTCAGAATTAGTCAAATTTTTAAAAGAATAGAGTCTTCACTAACTTTATATCTTTCTGAATGGGTATTGTACTGTTAATCAGTTCAAATATATATGTAAAAATATATATATTTCATTATAAATAATGTCCGGAAATGTCAAATTTTAAACACTATCTTGAGAATAATTTCCATTCTTATTTTCAATATTGTTAATTAATAAATAAAAGTGACATTTTTGTGAATATTTGATTAAAAATGGATTTGAAAGTCAATTTGCTTTAAAATTGTATTGAGAACTTCCGACTGTTGATTCTGGTTAAAATCGTGTAATGATTGTAATTCTGTTGGGGATATCGTGGACTTTCCGCACAAAATAAGGTCACATTAGTAAAATTCATTTATATAAAAGGACAATTAAATGGACTTTGAAGAAAAAAATCTGTTTATTTATTATCTAATTTGATGATAAACATGTTATACAATAATATATTTTGTAGCTCCACGCTTTGCTTTTATCGCTGCTTTATTCTGTCAGGCATGCCATGCACAAGGTCGGTGCAAAATTCCTTTGTAACTGAGAACCAAAGTTCTTGTGTTTGTTCCACATTCTTCTGAATTAGAGGTGGATTTCTTGGACAGTTCTCTTTTCATTTTAGCCCAAGTGCGTTCGATTGAATTGATATCCGGACTGTTACCTGGTCAGGAGAGAGTGCGTATTCTTTTACATTTTAGCTTTTCTTCTCCAAACTCGACGATTTTTCCTGTCATTGTAAGACTTGAATAAACTTTCGTCCGAGAACAAAACACTTTCCCAATCTTTCTCCGTCATGCGTTTGTGATATCTTGCCCATTACAAACGTCTTTGTTTCTGTTCTTTTGAAAGTAAAGGCTCTTTAGAGAGAACGAAGCTCTAATTCTATAATGTAAAAACTTTTTTCTTGTAGTCGTTTCTTTTAAGGATATCCTGGTTGCTAATTCAATCTTGTTTTCAGTTTTCTTACTGCGAATCTCCTGTCTTGCAACACTAGGTTCTTTACTGCTCTTTCTTGTCTACGGGTGACCATGTCTCTTCTTCCACGTCCAGGCATAACTCTGTCTAAAATGGCCCGATCGTATCCGAAACAGAACTTGACCTATATATTCTTATGATAAATCTGTATATGAAATTTCATTGCAATATGTGCAACCTCAGCAAAGAAAACGGAAACTGCAAATAATTGGAATTTATCTGAGTCCAAGGGGCATAACTCTGTCTGAAATGGTCCGATCTTACAAACCGACCAACAGACAGCAACAAAGCAATATGCCCTCCCTTCTTCAAAAAGGGGGGGGGGATAAAACTAGGAGGTGCACAATGGCACTATGTAACAAAGATTCTATAAAAGTTTCATTACATGCCATACGATGGTAGAAGAGGAGTCACGGATAAGAGATGGGTACCTCAAAGCGTAACAGACGGACGGACGTACGTATAGACACCCCGATCACTATAATAAAGACTTTATGCGAAGATCGAACCAAATTCTCCTCCAATTCCCGAGAGCTTAGGACGGAAATGTCATCGCCACACAACATGGATTTTTAAGCCCCCTTTGAAGAAGAGAGAGCATATTGCTTTGCTGCTGTCTATAAAGTGGGCTTTGCTGCTCTCTGTCGGTCCACCATCAGTTTCCGTTCAATTTCTTTGCAGAGGTTTCTTTTATTGAAATGAAATTTGGTACACAGATTTATCATAAGAATATCTAGGTCAAGTTCTGTTTTGGGTATGATCAAGCATCTTGGAGAGAGATATGCCCCTTGGACTTTGAAAAATTCTCATAATTTGGGGGAGGGGGGGGCATAAAAGTTTTACAAACATCTCTTTTTATAATAAAGATTACATTTCCACAATTTTAAGGGCATTTTTGGAAAAAGTTCATATTTTATAGTCTTTGCTGATTTAGCTGATCCCGTCAATTGTAAGACGCAGGCGTTCCAACATCTCATTGACAAGTTTAACATTGCAATTCCGGGTCAAACGTAGTGTTTCTTTATGACCTTTTATAACAATGCTTCATGTCAATCAAATGTACCCATGTTCTTACCTTAATATTTAAGTAAAAAAACAAGATTTGTTTGTTAAACACTGTTGCCCCCGTGTGATAACATAGCGAAACTTAAGCTTTCTCTGATGTAGTCCGAAATATCTCACGTTTTCCAGGCTTTTTTTTTTTTTTTTTTTTTTTTTTACGATTTTGATATTTTACGTGCCAGGAAAACGTCAGAACCGGTGCCATTACGAAAACTGGGAAATCGCCGCCTCCGACTGGAGGCGGCATTTTTGAGTTGATTTTAGATACTTGCGAACCGAATCAAATTTCAAAGTCACAAACTATCAATAGTACAATACCTAAAGTACTTTAACTTACCAATTCAGTTTTTAGCTCACCTGAGCCGAAGGCTCAAGTGAGCTTTTCTCATCACATTTTGTCCGGCGTCCGTCTGTCTGTCTGTAAACTTTTCACATTTTCGACTTCTTCTCAAGAACCGCTGGGCCAATTTCAACCAAACTTGCCACAAAGCATCCTTGGGTGAAGGGGATTCAAGTTTGTTCAAATGAAGGGCCACGCCTTCATTCAAGGGGAGATAAATTGGCAATTAATGAGAATTTGGTGGCATGTTTTAAAAATCTTCTTCTCAAGAACCACTGTGCCAGGAAAGATGAAACTTATGGGGAATCATCCTCAGGTAGAGTAAATTCAAGTTTGTTCAAATCATGACCCCCGGGGGTAGGGCGGGGCCACAATGGCCGACCAAAGTTTTACATAGAAATATATAGGAAAATTCTTTAAAAATCTTCTTCTCAAGAATAACCAAGCCATAATTAATCATATTTATATGTAAGCATCCTCAGGTAGTGTAGATTCAAGTTTGTTCAAACCATGACCCCCGGGGGTAGGGCGGGGCCACAATGGCTGACTAAAGTTTTACATAGAAATATATAGGAAAATTCTTTAAAAATCTTCTTCTTAAGAACAGCAAAGCCATAATTACTCATATTTATATGGAAGCATCGCCAGGTAGAGTAGATTCAAATTTGTTCAAATCATGACCCCCGGGGGTAGGGCGGGCCAACAGTGGCCGACCAAAGTTTTATATAGAAATATATTGGAAAATTCTTAAAAAATCTTCTTCTCAAGAACAGCAAAGCCATAATTCATCATATTTATATGGAAGCATCCCCAGGTAGAGTAGATTCAAGTTTGTTCAAATCATGACCCCGGGGTTAGGGCGGGGCCAAAATGGCCGACCACAGTTTTACATAGAAATATAGAGGAAAATTCTTTAAAAATCTTCTTCTCAAGAATGACCAAGCCATAATTCATCATATTTATATGGAAGCATCCTCAGGTAGTGTAGATTCAAGTTTGTTTAATTAATGACTTCCGGGGGTAGGGCGGGGCCAAAATAGCCGACCAAAGTTTTACATAGAAATATATAGGAAAACTCTTTAAAAATCTTCTCAAGAATGACTAAGCCATAATTCATCATATTTATATGGAAGCATCCTCGGGTAGTGTAGATTCAAGTTTGTTCAAATCATGACCCCCGGGGGTAGGGCGGGGCCCAAATGGCCGACCAAAGTTTTACATAGAAATATATAGGAAAATTCTTTAAAAATCTTCTTCTCAAAGATAGAAAATCCATGATTGTTCATGGGACTACTTTTGGATTTTACTTTTTCAATAATAAACCAATGTATACTTTTACCTAGCCACATTGTTGTTGTTGTTGTTGTCGTGTACTTTCCTCCGTTGACTTCGGAGCACCCTGTGTAGACAGGTAGATTTCTAAAAAAAAATGTTTAAAAATGTCATTATCGGAGTAGTGTCTATAATCGAGATATGTTCACTGCCCTACTGTTGTGAATGTCAAATAGTAGATTCCTGCTTATCTCTTCGATATCACTTATTATCGCACTGTTTTTTCCAAGAATGTCCAAGATCTCAGTCTTAGAACTGTCTAGCAGGCACTGTAAAAGGTTAGTCGACTTGCACATAATCTTACTGACGGTCTGGGGGTTATAGTGCTGGACTAGTAGTTGGTATAGTGTATCTAGATGTTTATCTCGGATGGCTTGGTATGTGGAGCAGTGGAGAATAAGGTGTTCTCTTTCCTCACTGGCGGCATTGCATAGAAGACAGGTTGAAGAGACTGTGTGCTGTTTGAACTTGGCTCTGTTGGACTGTAGAATATATGTTCCGGTTACAATTTTTGCCTTGATGGAAGCTTTTGCTACTGCTCTGGTGTTTTTTGGTACATAGTCCCATAGTTGGTGTGCTTGCTTTGTTGATTTTGGTTGCAGTGCTAGGTGTTTCAAGGATGGTTTGTCTGTTACTTCATTCTGCCATTGGGTTGTTTGGTGTTCCTGTATAGCCTGGTCTAGCATGATTTTCTATTTTCCTGAGGAGGGTGGTGTTTCCATTAGTTCGTAGGCAGTAGGCAGATGGTATTTCTGTAGGAGTTTTCTTACATGTGTGAACCAGCTATTACTGTTCTGATCTTTTAGCGCAAGTTGACGTCTGGCTACTTCATATTCTGCGCTGTCTTGATTCTTGATGATCTTGTAGAACGCTGTTAGTGTATTTTTCTCTATGCATACAGTAATTGGAATAGCCCCAAGGAGTGAGTACACAGCAATGATAGGTGTTTTTACTGATAGTCCTTGGATTTGTTTCAGTAACTTCCTCTCATAAAGGAGCAGTTCTTGTTCTTCGCTTCTAGATAGAATGACAGCCTCTAATCCATATTTCATTCTTGGTCTGCAGAATGTGGTGTAGATCTTATAAGAGACTTTAGGATTGATACCATTTTTTCCATGCAGTCCTGCCCCAAGTAGTGCATACATCGTTCTTCTACCCAGTTGGATTCTACCTTGGATGTTGTTTTTGCCACTTGATGATCTTATCAGTCCAACATGTTTTGTCGTTTCCACTTCTTCTATCTCATTATCACCCAGAGTCCAGGTCTGGGTTGGTCTGTTCTTGTGCGCATTGATTATTATAACGTCGCTTTTAGAAGAGTTGATGGTGACTTTATCTCGCTTGGTTTCATTGTGAACGATATGTAGCGCTTGTTGTAGGTCCGATGGGTTGTGCGATATGAGGGCTATGTCGTCAGCAACTGTAGGACATCCAATAAAGGTGGTACCAATGGAGACTCCAATTTTGTTCGCTCTGAGAATATCAAGAAGCTGGTTGTTGTAAGCTTTGTAAAGAGTCGGTGATAGTTTGGCTCCTTGTCGGATTCCCTGCTGGGCAACAAAACCAGTACTCAATCCTCCCTTCCACTTTACTCTTGTAGTGGCTTCGGTCTGTAACATTTTCATTAGTACCCATGAGTCGTCTGAAATGCCATAGTGGTAGAGCTTTTGGAATAGGATCTCATGGTCCAGTTTATCAAATGCCTTCTCAGCGTCTAAGGTGGTAATCGCAACACTTTGACCTTTATCTTTTGCCTCATTTATGCCTTCTGTTATGAGTATGGCTGCATTTACAGGTGAAGTTTTCTCAGTAAATCCTCGTTGCATTGGGTTCTGTATTTTACTTATGGTTGGCTCTATATGATTTTTTAGGATGGATTCAAGTATTTTTCCAAGTACAGGGGTAACAGCTATCCCTCTATAGTTACCTGGGATTTTAGAGTCTTTATCCTTCTTTAGCACAGGAGTTACTAACCCAGTCTTGAGTATTTCTGGAATGTTACATTCTCTCTTAATGGTGTTTAAGATGGCAGTTATGTATTTTACTATAGTAGCTCCACCCTTTTTAAAGTGTTCAGCTGTAAGCCCTAGATGGTCGGGTGCTTTGTTGTTAGCTAGTTTACTGATGGCATTCTCCACTTGCATTTGTGGGATATCTGGGATCTCACTTCTCTTTTCAGGGTCTTCCAGGATTTCTTTGATGAGTAAACATTCTTCTTCATTTACCTGGTTGGCATCAGGAGTTCCAAGTCTATTGAAGTGTGTGTTCCAGCCTTTTAAAATTTGTTCATCTCCTTGTAGTTCGTGTCCGTCTAGGTATAAGGTGTCAGTTTCTGCGCAGTGTGCGGTACGTTGTTCTTGTACCAGCTTGAAAAACAGTTTTTGGTTGAGATCTGCAGATTCCATTATATCGCTGTACTTCTTTTCACGTATGCGAGCTTGGGCTTGTCGCTGTTTCTGTCTCAGCGTTTTCTTTGTTGCCTTCATGTTGTTGAATAGCATACAGTTTTGTCCTTTTGGAGATCCTTCCATAACCCAGTCATAGTGTGCTTTCTTGGCTATCCTGGAAGCATGTCCAATATCCTCATTCCAGGGTGTTCGTCCTTTCTTCTTTTGAGTACTCTTACCGTTGGCTTTATGCTTTGGAATTGCAGTTTCAGCCGCTGTGTGAAGAGTATTGCTGAGGTGTACAATATCCAATATTAGCTGAATATTGGTGTTGTCGTTCTGGCATTTGGGTTCTTCGTTTAGATATTCATCAATAGAGGATTGGTATCTGGAATCATCACATTTAATCCACTTTGGTTTATGGTATTCAGTTGTTGTAGGTGGTTC
>PRKT01000062.1:500497-513944 GCA_003671525.1 Saccostrea glomerata | reverse complement strand
CTGCCTTGTCGTCGGAATAAAACCAACTTTGAGCCCGAGGTTAAAATAAGTAGAGAAATAAAATGTGAATCGATATATTAAAAATATGACATATGCTTGAAAAATGGTAAATTTATATATGTATTTTTTTCTTTGATTCGCGGGATAGAAAGATATGTTAATCGCTTAATCAACATGCCATAATCATCTTGCATATGCATGTACATGTACGAGTGCGCGCATGCAAAACGTTAAACAATATATCGTTGATAGTTGATATCATTGTAACCTTGAATTCTTAAATGAAATCCTGGGATACTTAGCATATTTATAAAAGGTCTTAGAGGAATAAGGCACGATAAGGGACAAGGGGAGCGTTTGGGGAACATCTGTAACGGTCCCCGTTACAATTAGCACTAGTTTGACATGCAATTTTCTGTTATCAAAATTCTTCTTGACCAGTGCTTGATAATTACACTCATGGGAGACATGGGATTTCTCTAACATACATTATATTTGTTTTAGATTGCTGTCAAGTATATGCTTAAAAAAATAAGTATTTTCTTGATTTAACACTTCTTTAATAAGAACAGTGCAATATTCTTACATTATTTGGGATGTGTAAATGAATAGAAAAAAGACACATTTTTTTTTTAAAAATTTACTTAAATTAAAGGTCACAGTGACCTTGAAATCGGTCACGACACACCTTCTACCTAAGATGCATAAACTGGCCAAGTTTGATGATTGTAGGTCTTATGGTTTTCTAGTTATGGGCCGGAAAGGATTTTTCCATATTTGGCTATAACTTCTTAATTAAAGGTCAGAGCGACCTACTTTTTGTGCGCGATAATGCATCAGAGGACAAAGTTTGATAATCCTAAGCCTAGTAGTATTAAAGTTATGAGCCGGAAACGAAAAAGCTAACAGACAGACGGACGGACACGAAGCCTATAACATAATACGTCCCGTCTTAAGACGGGCGTATAAAAACCTAGCACCACCTGTTCAAGGGTTATGACCAAGGTTAACATTTTTAAAGGAAGGACAAACTCTGGGTCAAGGTTGTTGGTTTCTTCTGAAAGGCCTTGTCTCAAAGATTACATATGGTAAGTATGAAAGGGCGCAGAGGTCGCTTTCCCGATGATCGACTCTGTAAATTCCACGACACCCCCAACAGAAGCAACTACCACAAACACAAACCACCTTGAAACACCCACCCTGTTTCTCAATAAATTGACTGCAATTTGGACAATTCTTTCCGCGCACCTGAAGTTCGGTGGATGAAATATCATCAATACTGAATTCTACATTAACACCTTTATTCCTCAAAAAATTACAATATTCCTGTGATGTTTTGCATGAAGCAGGCCAATGAGGAAACTTGAAGCATTTGGAACAAAACTCGGTTCCACATTCGCATACGGTGTTGGTATGTTGTCTTTTACTTAAAGATGGTGAAATGACACGTCCACATTTTTCGTTTGGACAGTATTTGTACTGACTCTGTACTAGAGACTCTTTCTTACGAATCAAGTATTTCCGGACATCTGCAATGTTCAAAACTTGTAAAATTAGCGTGAAGTCCACTTCATTCCCACAATTAAATTCAGGGCAAAGCAACTTGGAGAAATTTTGTTGCTTTAGATATTCTCCCCAGCAACTCCTACAAAACCAATGGCCACAACACTGCATCGCGATTCCTGGTCTGTCCTTGTTCATTTCCTCAAAGCAGATGTGACATATTTCTGGTGGAAAAGACTTGCATCTGAAATCGAGGTGTTTGTTTCGTTCATATCTTTCCATGTTATTCAATACAGCTTCCGCAAAAACATCTTCCTCCGTTAAAGTGGCACAAGCACAAATTTAAAGCATTATATGCTGTCTCACATTCTCCTTTTAGGTACTCTTTTGGCCTTGCAAACTGTTCCTGCCTATAGAATTTTATTTGAGATACTGCCTGGTTTACTACAGTTTCTAATGACCCAGCATAGTAATCAAACAGAGTTGTTAACTCTATTATTTCAGAGTCAATATTAATGTTCATGTATACATCATACATCTCCTCACCATCCAATGAGGAGGTGTAAGCATCATGAGTGAAAATTAGGATTGTAGTAACATCCATCAAGAAAGCCTTGTTCATCATTCGGACGTGCTTTTTCATCATAGATTTCACCTCATCTGTTATGTTTATAACGAAAGTGCGAGGAAATGTTTCGCATTCGATGTATTTTTCACCGTACACGAATTTCAAGAATGTGGGTGTTGTTTCTGCTTTAGACAACACAATTTTCTTGGGAACTATTGTTTGCTTGTGTTGTCCATGATAGGAAGAATCTATTCCGATTGTTCTATTACTCGTCATTTCTGATGCACGATTAGATTCGTCGATATAAACAAGTTTTCCTTTTCTGTTTCTCTCACCCTGGCTGTTTTTATGGTCCAATTTCTTTGTCGACTTCTCAAAGATCTGTTTGTTTTTTTGTGCTGATCTGAGAAAGTCTGTTGCAGTAAAGAAACCCTTTGGTCGCTGAAACTCGGTTTGAGAAAAATATCCCTCGAAATCAACTTCGTTCTGTTCCCAAATGTCGTTCTCTACAAAAACATCATCAAGGTAGCTGTTTTTCCAGTTCTGCATGTCAGACTTACCATATTTCTGTTTTCGTTTCTTATGGCAGACTTGAACACTAGCATCGTGAAGTGGTCTGATGTATTTCTGGTTGTGAGAGAGAGGGAGCTTGTGATCGGAGTTGGTAGGAAAATGTCAACATTTATTTCGGGTTCAGAACATTCAATGACTGCCGTATCCTCTGTAAATTCATCAACAGACAAAGAGGGGTGTTTTTTCATGCTGGAAACATCAAAGTATCTGTTTTTATTTTTGTCCTTTAGAAGCGTAAAATCCCAGACAATTGGCTGTTTTTCTTAGTTTGTGTTTTTCGGTGAGTTGAACGTGTTAGCATATCTTGTCTTTTAATTTAGATAAGGCAATAATTACGGGGTTTACGCACCCTGAAATAATTGGGAGAATGTGGTTCAAGTGCTGACGAAGCCATACACGTAAAACCAAGTAGGTTTTTCTTTTATGCATAAAAAAGGCGAAATCTCTAAAAGATAAGCATTACGTGAATATGTGGATTTATATACTTGTGTCATGTTGTAAATTTTGAATTTACTGTGTGGCAGTAAACACAAAATACATGACAACTTGTCATGTTGTAAATTTTGTATTTACTGCCACATGTTAAATTCAAAATTTACAACATGACACTTGTAACACAAGTCAATTCAGCCAGTACAAAAAACAATGCATAAATCAGTCTAGACAAGCGTGAATATCTTTGATATCACGTATAAATTAATTTTGTGATAGAATTGGCAAATTTTTCGCAGACGAATTCCATTTTTAAGTGAAATGATCAACAAAAAAGGACGAAAAGTAAAAAAATTAATGCATTTTATGCGATGTTAACTTATATATACTACATAGCATTTTAAAAAGTCTCTAAATGTGTATTGAATATGCTCATATTTAGCAGTGTCCGTAGAAATTTGATATGATGCGTTGGTATCGAGAATATCTTGCTAGCAAGGCAGTGCTTTAATATTGTAGTAGAAGTCACGCCTTTGAGTATGAAATATTTGAAATAAAAATTAAAATCCGCAGAAATTGTCACTGCAAGAGCTAACGCCCACATTACACGCGCTCTTGATTAATGAGACATGCACGACCATGCACTGATAGGAAACATTATTACCTACAACTCTCATTATACCTGTATACATTATTTAAAAAATATGCAAGATATTTCGTAGTATTCTACATGCCACGGAAGAAACCACATCATTACATAGTATATCAGAATGATGTAACAATTATATATAGTTAAAAGGTTTAAAAGACCCATCTCTCTCTCTCTCTCTCTCTCTCTCTCTCTCCCTCTCTCTCTCCCTCTCTCTCTCTCTCTCTCTCTCTCAATACATTAGTTTAAATACTAACGTCAGTCCTTCGGCTGAAAACTGACCTATTAGATATAAAATGATTGAATTGATATCCGGACTGTTACCTGGTCAGGAGAGAGTGCGTATTCTTTTACATTTTAGCTTTTCTTCTCCAAACTCGACGATTTTTCCTGTCATTGTAAGACTTGAATAAACTTTCGTCCGAGAACAAAACACTTTCCCAATCTTTCTCCGTCATGCGTTTGTGATATCTTGCCCATTACAAACGTCTTTGTTTCTGTTCTTTTGAAAGTAAAGGCTCTTTAGAGAGAACGAAGCTCTAATTCTATAATGTAAAAACTTTTTTCTTGTAGTCGTTTCTTTTAAGGATATCCTGGTTGCTAATTCAATCTTGTTTTCAGTTTTCTTACTGCGAATCTCCTGTCTTGCAACACTAGGTTCTTTACTGCTCTTTCTTGTCTACGGGTGACCATGTCTCTTCTTCCACGTCCAGGCATAACTCTGTCTAAAATGGCCCGATCGTATCCGAAACAGAACTTGACCTATATATTCTTATGATAAATCTGTATATGAAATTTCATTGCAATATGTGCAACCTCAGCAAAGAAAACGGAAACTGCAAATAATTGGAATTTATCTGAGTCCAAGGGGCATAACTCTGTCTGAAATGGTCCGATCTTACAAACCGACCAACAGACAGCAACAAAGCAATATGCCCTCCCTTCTTCAAAAAGGGGGGGGGGGATAAAACTAGGAGGTGCACAATGGCACTATGTAACAAAGATTCTATAAAAGTTTCATTACATGCCATACGATGGTAGAAGAGGAGTCACGGATAAGAGATGGGTACCTCAAAGCGTAACAGACGGACGGACGTACGTATAGACACCCCGATCACTATAATAAAGACTTTATGCGAAGATCGAACCAAATTCTCCTCCAATTCCCGAGAGCTTAGGACGGAAATGTCATCGCCACACAACATGGATTTTTAAGCCCCCTTTGAAGAAGAGAGAGCATATTGCTTTGCTGCTGTCTATAAAGTGGGCTTTGCTGCTCTCTGTCGGTCCACCATCAGTTTCCGTTCAATTTCTTTGCAGAGGTTTCTTTTATTGAAATGAAATTTGGTACACAGATTTATCATAAGAATATCTAGGTCAAGTTCTGTTTTGGGTATGATCAAGCATCTTGGAGAGAGATATGCCCCTTGGACTTTGAAAAATTCTCATAATTTGGGGGAGGGGGGGGCATAAAAGTTTTACAAACATCTCTTTTTATAATAAAGATTACATTTCCACAATTTTAAGGGCATTTTTGGAAAAAGTTCATATTTTATAGTCTTTGCTGATTTAGCTGATCCCGTCAATTGTAAGACGCAGGCGTTCCAACATGGGAGCTCATGATTTGAACAAACTTGAATCTACACTACCTGAGCATGCTCCCATATAAATATGATAAATTATGGCCTTGCCATTCTTGAAAAGAAGATTTTTAAAGAATTTTCCTATATATTTCTATGTAAAACTTTGGTCGGCCATTTTGGCCCTGCCCTACCCCCGGGGGTCATGATTTGAACAAACTTGAATCTACACTACCAGAGGATGTTTCCCCATAAGTTTCATCTTTCCTGGCACAGTGGTTCTTGAGAAGAAGATTTTTAAAATATGCCACCAAATTTTCATTAATTCCCAATAATCTCCCCTTGAATGACAGCGTGGCCCTTCATTTGAACAAACTTGAATCCCCTTCACCCAAGGATACTTTGTGGCAAGTTTGGTTGAAATTGGCCCAGCGGTTCTTGAGAAGAAGTCGAAAATGTGAAAAGTTTACAGACAGACGGACAGACAGAGAGACGGACAGAATGTGATCAGAAAAGCTTACTTGAGCCTTCGGCTCAGGTGAGCTAAAAAATTACTCATAATTTTCGTTCTCTTTTGAATTTGAACTGTTAATTTTCAAAATGTTTTTAAAAATAAGTACACATGTACATCAAATTAATGATACTGGCCTCAATTTTTTGAATGAAAACATAAAAAGTTAAGCTACACTACATGAATTGAGAAACATATTGTCTGACCATATTTCTGTTCTATACAACTTGCACAATACTTGGAATAACTCAACACATAAGATTTGTTTACATTTTACATATATCACTGACGGTGAAGTTGAGTGCCAATGAACATATTAAAGTTTGAACAGCAAGCTTCCATCAATCGTGAAATCTCTATGATCTATTTATGTAAAGAAAACACTTTATAAAAGAGTGAAAAATAGAATAAAAACAAGTTTTCAGTTGTGTCTCTGAAGGTCACATGGTGTTAAATTTCTCCCAATACTAAAATCATTTAATAAATTTAACATGATGGTAACCTACATGTATTTAGAAAATTAGGGACTTAAAACTTTCTTTGGAATAATACCAATACTAAACAATCTGAAAAGCACTACTGTAACACATGCACTGATTACAAAACGGAAACAAAAAAATCTTATTTACACAACTTTCTTCACCCCCCAAATACTCTGTTCATTTCTTGTGAACACTTTTTGTTCCTGTAATACTATATATCGAAATTCATATTCAGTCTATCAAAAAGCTGTAGGCACTTAATCTTCCTCTACTTTCCCCTGAATTTCTTTTGTTTAAAACAAAATAAAGATCTTCAAGTAATTAGGTATTTCTTCCCTTCAAAATAATACTAGCACTAAACACTATTACTAGCACTACAAATGATGCATGCTTTACTACTACTACAACTACTAAATAACTTCTAATGTCTCTACATGCTCGTACATGTACTATTAATAAAACTTATCAAACCTAAAATTCAACACTCCAGGAAACAATACATATATCTCTCCAATTACAAAGAGAGTAAAATTTAACAGATATAAAACTCTAAAAAAAGAACAATAGATTGCAATGGTTACTCAAATTGCTATGCATTGACTTTTAAGGCAATTTAATATGCGACTACGCCACTTACCTTGACCTTGACCCAAGACCATAAACTGAGAACAGTCAAATTTTTGATTTTGAATAGCTTGTATTTTAGAACGTGGTGATGATTATTTTTTAATCTAGACAACTTGTTCACGATTTTACCTTTACAGCTACTTGGTAAACTCACTCATGACCCAGTATTGTAGTTCAACCATAAGGGAACATTCTGAGAATACAATCATTAATATAATGTCAGTTATTCTTAAAAATGAAAACACAAGAAAAAATTTAAAATTTGCAGGTTTGTATCATTAAACATGGCAAAAATTTTGTTTTGGTATCAAAATTATTTTGAAAGTTATATAATGATTTGAAATTTTTTACCCAAGTCCGTTCTCTGTTCATGGTCAGTGGCAATATTTATATTGATGCCTTTATTTATATGACAAATTATGGTATAATCACTTGTAGGGTAGTCTAATATAACTCTGTCAGAACCTTTTTACCCTTTTTGTGACTTCATGCAACCCACAAATTAACATTTTGACCAATTTGCTTTCTTGCAATTAATTCCTTGCATTTTACTGTAATTTGTAAATTTAATGTTCCATACAAAGAAATAAGAGAAAATTTCTGGGTTATAAAAAAACTCCAAACCTCAAATTAAACTATAATTTGCAAACCACTTTGAATTTTTTTGATTATACACTGCAAAGGAAGTTCTTTATACAAACTATACAGACATTTTCTCTACAATACTGGAAAGAAAGTTTCTTTAAATAAATTTTGGAAGGGCTTGGTATTATTGACTTGCTTAAATAATCATGCTTGATGAATAAAGTATGGCTAATTTGAGCAGCCCTGCACACTGGGAATCTTGTATAAGTTTACTTCTTGCCTTCTTATACATGTATATTCAAGGTGTTCATAAGTGACAGCTTTAATGTTTTATATTGATCTCACTCAAATCCTGGCCCTGATATTGATTTTTACATTTAAATCTTCATTGAATACATAATGGAAAGTAAAATGTTACAAGTCTTATCGATTTTTCCCCTCAGCATAAAACAACATATATAATCATGATGGACAAGAACAGGACTAAGTCAAGCTTCTATCAAACTCCCTTCAGACTGTTGTTTCTTGAGCTAAAAAATGCTCCCTGCATTTCAATCAATATAAATGAGTAAAAAGTTACTTCACAAAAACTATACTTTTTTTGAGTTATAACTTTTTAACTATAGGGAAAAGAATATTGTCCCTTAAGAAAATTCAATGTTATTCACATATTTCATGTACCTTGGCCTTTTTCAACACTGATCAACACTAACTTTAACATTAATTGTCTAAAACCATAAAACTTTCTACAAATTATCAAAGTTAACTGTGGCAAAATTTACCAACTGTGCCTTTTAAACTAATACATGTCCAAGAAATGCAAAATCTAAAACTTAGAAAACTGTATAATCTGCATTTCCTCCAAGAAAAGGTAATAATGAACATTTGAAATGTAATAAAAATTATAACATCGAGAAAGTTGGCACATCCATTGCTGACTAGGGCAAATATCAAATTCAAATAATGGACTCAAGTGTTAACAACAACCTTGGAAAAATCTGCGAATGTCTTGGTTTCTAGACTTGGATGGCGTCTTCCCAGGATTTTGTGGGCTGGATGGAAGAATCTCTCTTCCTACTTCTCTGTTGTTAGGCTTGGTGATTTCTGGAGTTCTGTATGGAGTAGCACAATGAAAGCTTTCATCACACAAACTTTTCTTAATCACTTCATTTTCTAGGCCTCTGCTTCCTGGAGAAGAAATAAGCCTTAACTTCTTTGCTGGACTTCCATAGACATTTTCTTTACAATCTTTACATTTTTTCTGCTTGGTTGCCTGAGAAGCACAACTAATATCATCATTCAAGAATTCAGAGTTTTCTCTTCGATTTTCTTTGCTTTTGGCTTTGGTCTCATGACATTTTCTGAATGTTTTTCCAGAGATTGATTTGCCTTCTTGTCTATTTCTCTCATAATCTGTATCATGTTTCTGTTTTTTGTCCATAACAAACCTGCTTTTCTCCAAAATAGAAACTTCCTCGTCTTCACATGAAATAAGATGCTTCACAGATGCCTCAACACCATTGTATTCTGAGAAGCAGAGACTTTCTTCATCACTTGCAGTATCATTAAAAGACCTAAATCCAACTCGCCTGGCATAGTAATCATCTTCCTCAGCCTCTTGATCATTATTCATGGTCTCCTCCCAACATTGCTTATTGCCGGTAGGTACACTCTGATCATCTAGATCTGGCAAAGAATTTGAATCATCAGAAAAAGCCTTCATTATCTTTGCTCTTGACTCTTGTTTCTCTGCATCTGTATTCTTATGATGTGTGCTACCAGACAATTTCTTCAGCTTTAAAGGAATCCCGTTGTTTCTTTCGTTGGGTTTTGCTGGATGAGAGTAGATATTTTCATCATGATAAAGTTCTCCCCAAGTTTCCATTGCATTGTTTCTTTTTTCCTTTCTGCCAGACATCTCTGTCCATCTTTTGCAAGGTTCTTTTCTTCTCTGTGCACTGTCAGAACTAAAATTCTCTTCTTTTGGATCTTTTGATGTTTTCACTTTCTTGTCCTTTGCACTGAAGATATCTTTTCTGTAACTTGCTAGGTTGTTGTCTATTTGTTCTCTTTTCTCTTTCTTGTCTTTTTGCCCAATGTCTCTTTCTACGCATCTTGCAGGGCTGTTTTCATATCTTTTCTTGATGATGGGAGAGAGCAAAAAACTTGATTCATCAACATATAGATCTCTCAGTGATGTTTTCAATTTGTCTTTTCCTCTGAAATCATCATTTCTATACCTTGGAGGGCTGTCTTCATCTCTTTTCTTGACAGTGGGAGAAACTGAATAATCTGATTCATCAACATACAGATCTCTCAGTGCTTTTTTCAATTTCCTTTTATTTTCTCTTCCATCACCTTTTCTGCTTCTTAGAGGACTGTCTTCACATCTTTTTCTGATTATGGGAGAGTGAGAATCATCCGAGTCATCAGCATACAGATCTCTCATTGCTTTACTTTCAATTTCCCTAGCATCACCTTTTCTGCTTCTTAGAGGACTGTCTTTACATCTTTTCCTGATTATGGGAGAGTGAGAATCATCAGAGTCATCAGCGTACAGATCTCTCATTGCCTTCCTTTCATTTTCTCTTGCATCACCTTTTCTGCTTCTTGGAGGACTGTCTTCACATCTTTTCCTGGGAGAGAGAGAATAATCTGAGTAATCAGAATATGTATCTCTCATTGAGTTCACTGACTGTTTATCTCTAGGAGGTGATGAGTATCCAAAGTCATAATGGTCGTGATCTTTCCAGCTAATGTAATTCTCCTGATGCTCAAATACTGCTTCTTTTCCTTGGTCTTCCAATTCTCCCAAACTATTTCTCTGAGTCTTCTGGCCATTTTTAGAGGGTCTGACTGGGCTGTTGTAATTGATGATTTGAACAAACTTAAAAGTACACTACAAGAAGATGGTTCCATATGACTTAGACTCAGCATGGCTTTGCTGTTCTTGAGAAGATTTTTAAAGATTTTTTTTATATGTATTCCGTCATGGTTTAAACAAACTTGAATCTACAGTACCAGAGGATGCTTCCATATAACTTACACCAATCATGGCTTTGCTGTTCTTCAGGAAAAGATTTTAAGATTCCTATGTTTAGCTTTGAAACCCCATTGTGGCCCCAGCATACCTCCAGGGGTCATACACTACCCGAGAATGCTTTCACATAAATTTCATCTTTCCTGGCTCAGCTGTTCTTGAGAAGATTTTTCCTATTTATTCCTATGTTAAACTTTGATCCCCCATTTTGACCCCATCCTTCCCCCATGGGTCATGATTTGAATAAAGTTGAATCTACACTACCTGAGGATTTTTTCGCACAAGTTTCATCTTTCCTAGCCCTTTGGTTCTTAAGATGAAGATTTTTAAAATATGCCATTAATTTTTCACCAATTCATAATTATCTCCCCTTAGAAAAGGGCATTGCCCTTCATTTGAACAAACTTGAATCCTCTTTAACAAAAGATCCTTTTGGGAAAGTTCGGTTGAAATTTTTGAGAATAAGACAAAAATGTGAAAAGTTTACGACAACAACAGTGACGACAGACAAGGGACAAATTTTGATCAGAAAAGCTCACTTGAGCTATAATAGTCTGAGCAACCGATTATCAAATATCTACCAAGTTGAGATCTCTAAAATTCACTAATTTCATGGGGTTTATTTTAGTGGTTTGAGTTTTTTTTTTTTATTTTGGTTGAATTAACTTGAATAAAACATATCATTATCAATCAGAGGGCAAGTAAAAAAAAATTCTGGCTGGTGAATATGTCAAATCCACTAGCCCCACTGGTCAACGTGTCTCCGAAAAGTTTTATGAAGACTGCAATGAAAACTAACAAAATTTAAGATCTGATATACAAGATATTTTTTGTAACTTACAAACCTTTGAATACACGAGGTTGTTGTAGAACATTATTCCAGGCATTGGCTACCTCTTCTAGTAAGACATGTGTCTGTGTGTTGTACTTGTGGCCAGGGTTTAGGAGTCCAAGGTCTACACATTCTCCAGCCAAGTAATCTGTCAGCAAGCACAGAAGGGTGCATTCTTCCTCAGAACTGATCTGACGATTGACAAGATACTGAAAAAAATCTTAGAATTTAGTGTTCAAGATTTACAAGACATGTGGCTTGGAATTGCCGGTACTCTTCTGATAATTTGTAAAACGCTTTCACTGTTAGTTTCTAGAATATTAAGTGAAACCTTGAAATTCCAAAAGGTCTCCATGACCTACTTTTATTTAACATATATACTCTGAGAACCCGATACAACTGACCTCACCTGGCAAGCTTAATGATTTTTAGACACAACCACGGAATTCCAAAAGTAAGACTCTGTGACCCCAAATTGGAAAATGCAAGGACCCAAGCGAGTCTTCTTAAGTTTGATCAATATTCTAATTAAAACCTCTTACTAAACAAGAGGCCCATGGGCCACATCGCTCACCTGAAAAGCTTTGAACATTCAGTTCTTTACCAGATTTCCCCCTTGTAATACATATTGTGACCCCACCTTACCCCACTGATCATAATTTAAACAATTTGAAATCTATACTACCATAGGATGCTTTGATTCAACATTGTAAAACTTTGATTCCATATTGTGGCCCTGTCCTACCCCTGGGGGTCATGATTAGAACAATTTAAATTCTACACTATCCCAGGATGCTTCCAAACAAGTTTCTGCTTTTCTGGCCCAGAGGTTCTTGAGAAGAAATTTTTCCTATATATTTCTATGTAAAACTTTGATTCCCCATTGTGACCTCGCCCAACCCCCGGGGATCATGATATGAACAATATAGAATCTACACTATCCCTGGATGCTTCCACATAAGTTTCAGCTTTTCTGGCTCAGTGGTTCTTGAGAAGAAGATTTTCAAAGATTTTTCCTATATATTTCTATTACAAACTTTGATTCCCCATAATGGCCCCAGCCAACCCTGGGGGGTCATGACTTTAACAATTTAGAATCTACACTACCCTGGGTTACTTCCACATAAGTTTCAGCTTTTCTGGCCCAGTGATTCTTCAGTAGAAGATTTTCAAAGATTTTTCCCATATATCTCTATGTAAAACTTTGATTCCCCATTGTGGCCCCACCCTTTCGCCGGGGGTCATGATTTGATGAATTTAGAATCTGCACTACCCCAGGATGCTTCCATGTAAGTTTCAGCGTTTCTGGCACAGTGGTTCTTGAGAAGAATATTTTTGAAAGATTTTTCCTATATATTTCTATGTAAAACTTTGATTCCCCATTGTGGCCCCGCCCTATCCCTGGGGGTCATGATTTGAACAATTTAGAATCTACACTACCCCAGGATACTTCCACATAAGTTTCAGCTTTTCTGGCCTTGTGGTTCTTGAGAACAAGATTTTTTAATGACCCCACCCTATTTTTGTCTTTTCTTGATTATCTCCCCTTGTGAGGAAACTTGGCCCTTCATTTTAACACAGCGTTTTTTTTCCTTATATAACTGGTACCGATAAACGGCACCATTCCCAATGCCAAAAAACGTTAATTTTTCCCAATTCTGCGACAAAAAATTCCCAATTCAACTGTGATGCAACAGACTTCGACAACATCGTATTTCTTGTTAAATGAAACGATGTACAAGTTGACTAATTGATCACTTCCGCTTAAATCGAAAGTAGAGAAAGTCGTAATTTGGCGGGACATGTGGGTTAGACAGCGTAGTGTCATACATTTTGACAAATTGAAAGCATGAAAATGTCAAAGCTTGGGACGTTGATATAAAAAACAATAAGTACTTGTTGCTTATTCTTTAAAACAAGGAGTAATAGGTAATTAATTTAGAATAAAGGCGAAATACACTGCATTTGCATAAATGAGAGAAAATTCGCCTGTTTTTCTTCGATGTTATTTTTCCCAATTGAACCGGTATCGGACCCATTCCCAATTGGTGGAAAAAAATCGCTG
>PRKT01000062.1:457844-480489 GCA_003671525.1 Saccostrea glomerata | reverse complement strand
ATGTGCTAATTTTGACTATATTGGCGATTTTTCTTTTCTCGTCAAAATTTACACTCGTCAAACTTCACATCATAAACATAGCGTCACAACAAACATTGACCATTGTACAACTTTACCTCTTAATTTTCACGGCTTTCCCTATCATAACTAGATCAAAGTCACTGTTAATTTCTTTTGTAATTAGTTATGAAAACATAGTGATATATAATCACATTTTTTAAAATCATTGAATCTAAACAAGTGTATGAAATGCTGCATGCGTAACTTAGCATAATTATCACACCGTGCTTGACCTAGTTTGTCACCTCAGGCAAGAAGAAAATTCAGAAATCAAATTACAAGAGGGCAATTTATTTAATCAAATATTACACATGTAGATACTGTAAATCACTTTTTATTCCCGAGAACTTTATTTTCGCGTAATTATGCGAGACGGCATACTCGCGAAAATTTCATTCTCGCGTATTATAGAATCCTTAAGATTAAATAGGGCAATGACCAGAATTCGTGAAAATTTTGTCTCGCTAATAAAGAGTCAATGTCCATCTCGCGAAAATAAGGTGTCGCGAAAATTAAGTGATCTACAGTAGTTTGTACAAAAAATAAATTTTAGTGATTCTGACGCTGCCTTTGTATCCCTGTGAATTCACAGATTTGAAACTCTTGATTAAATATTTCATCAAAATTAACACTCTTCAATTTTCTTAAACAAAAAACCGTCAATTTTTCAACTATTCAATATAACCACTTTTACAGTATATGGTGCAATTCTATGCATGAGTATTGATGGCACTGACCTAAAACCCCCCTCCTTGTTTCAAAATTTGCAGGATTAATTTGCCCTCGCAAAGTGTTTGTGAAATGAAAAATTGGAGTGAACAGATTTCAGCATTAAATTCATTGAACTGGTGGAAAATTATAAAGGGTAAATGCTACAGAACAATTACATTTTATTTTGAAGTGAATAATTTTTATATGGTAGAAAATGAAGAAAGACATAGAATCAGAGAAGTCAGGTGAAGAAAATGGAGGTTCAGAAACTGTGACAAGAAGGAAGCTTCAGGAAGCAGAAGGCAGGGACTCTAAGCAGATGGCAACAAAATCTTCAACAAAATCATCAGCCAAATCACTTAAAAAGTCATCAAACAAAATCAGAAAGCTGGACAGTCCATCGGAATTAAGCAAAAATGAATCTGCAGTTGCAAGAAAAAGAATTAAAATAGAGGCAGAAAAAGACTTGAATCAGAACCAATTCAAATCATCCATCTGCAAAGAAAGGTCAACTCCAAAGATTGTTTTAAATGGAGATTCAAGTAACATTAAAGCACAGGAATCACAAAAAGGAAGGAAGAAAAAGACCAACAGTGAACTTCTCAAGTCTGATAGCAAAGACCAAAAATCCACACCTGGTAGGAGCAGATCAAAGTCTTCTGCTTCCACTTTGTATGGCAGGAATGGAGTAGAGGGTACCCCAAAGTCTGTTAGGCAGAGGTCAGAAAGAGGTGGGTTTGTCTGTGGTGAAAGCTTTATTTCTTTTTTCTTGTAAATACAAAATAAGATACGCATAGGCACTTCCTATCTACACAATGCCAGGGTCTTATGATATCATTCCTCTACACAAACCCTTGACAAAAATTGCAAAATAAAAGTCAGGCTAGAATGCCGCTATTGCATTTATTCACAATCAAGGACTGGGGACTAATCATTAAATGCCCCTATTAAAGGTAATTGTTGTAAACAAATTTGATGACTCTTAAATGGAAAACGCTAAAAATGTACAATATGTGACTAGTTACATGAACCTCAGATTATACAATTGGAGAATAATTTTTTAAAGACCTGTCCCGTTTTAGTTCTAAAAAGTACTATTGCTTTAAGTCACTTGAAAATGACAGATTTAAAAGAAAGGTTTTCTCATTCACTCAGATTTGTTATCTATAGAATGCATCAGCTGCCTTATGTGGAGAACATTCATTATATGCTGAATACTTTAACATTATATGCAGTTATGTTGATACTTTTAACATTATATGCAGATATGCTGATACTTTAAGTTTTACATTACATGTATATGCTAATACCTTGTCATTATATACTGATTCTTCTACATTATATGCTTATAACTTTTTTCTAGAAGGTCAAAGAAAAATAATAATTTTGTACTCTTTCAGCTGCTCGAGCAAAACGTCGTCATGAGAGATGAATCAGTTGACAGCAAGACTTTCCTAAAATGAGATCAAGGAGAGGCCTCTTGGTAGAAATGTGTCTATATTTTGGAAGGTATTGTCAGAAAACCCTGACCGGAAGTACACTGTGATCAGCACCATCTGCTGCGTGAACTCCTGCAATTGTGAAGGAGTCCAGGCTTTCCCAGCCAAAAATGTATAGGATTTTGTGGATGGACTAGGTGCCCTGAATGTTGTTGTGGTTAAATTTTTTATGCCCCATCTTGAATAAAGGCTGGGCAAATAGTGTTTGTCTTGTCCTTTTTCTGTCCTTTCATCCTTCCATCTTAACCATTGCCAAGCTGTCACACCTTTCATTTAGATCTGTTTTGATAGCTGTAAAGATAGTTTAGCTATAATTCAATCATGGAAATAAATTGATAAAAGCTATTCAGGTATTAGAATTTTATAAGACCTTCACCTTCCTTTGACCTTGACTTTACTATTTCTTATTTGTGTGAATTTTACTTGTTAATCATTGAGGCAAAATTCATACATTACATAGTCATAGAAACTATTCTTCGTTGGAATTTTTTGACTCTGAAATTCATAGTGACCCTATTTATATTCAATATCCCTTTTTTGAACCAAAGCAATATTGGGTATGTTTTGAATACAATATTATATTTTAAGAATGTTCCACTCATGTATTTCAGTACAAACAGTGGTATGAGTCGGTTAAAAAAATTTAATTAATTGATTTTAAATATTGTACTTATTGTTTTAAAGCATTTTGATAAAGTCTGTATATTTGTATTTATAATCATGGAACTTTTATAAAGTAGTTAACAACATTAAAGAAATAATTCTTGAAGGATGTGTTGTGTGTTAAAGGAGTTGCCAACTTCTACCTATATGCAATAAATAACAAGTATTTACTTATAATGGAAAGATAATAATTATGAAACAATGTTTGGAGATCAATTAGGCCCCAAAAAATTAATCAATAGTTTCTCAGGCACCGCCGCATCAGTTCAAAAACGGCCGCATTGATCAATTTTATTGACATATTGAAAAGGGAAATAACTCAATTTTCTATTTTTCCAAGTTGAAAAAGAAAATCGAGTTATTGCCCTTTTCATAAATGCTAAGAAAGACGTTTTTATTAGAAAAACAATATCTTTCTTCTAAATTTAAAGTATTTTATAAATTAACATTTAAATAAATGTTTGGAATAGCATTATTTAAAGTTGAATACATTATTACTAATTTCAGAGAACAAAACTTAAGAATTAGTAGATATTATTATTCTATTGAACAAATGACTTACAAAAGTTGAAGACTAAATCCTGCACAAAAAAAAGCCTGCCTGCCGCATTGAATTCTGATTTTTTTGGCCTGAGAAACTATTGATTAATTTTTTTTGGCCTTAAAACCCACTTTTTGGGATATCTACACATTAAGTCCTGCTGCTTGATCTCAAATGATTTGTGTAGCCATAAACGATTGATTATTAATCAGAAGTTTTCATTATGCCATTATACTCGTTTTGGAGTAAGGTTCCAGTCCCTGAGCTCAGTGATTACCATACTTATAGTCTTCCTTTTATTAAAAATACACTTCCTAAAAAACGCTCAAAGGAAGGTACGCATTGAACTGAAACGTGAAATTAAATCCACATAAAAACATCAATGTCTGATGGTTTTCAAATGTATTAAGAAAGCTTTTTCGTGTTTTCCCTTTTGAAATACTTTTTTCAGTTTCTGTAAAAAAGAATTATTTGTCAGATTTATATAAATTTTACACAGGAGAAATTTAAAGATATGCTTTCTTATTCAACCATAGAAACATTAAGGGGTCTTTAACTTTTTCAGCACTTTTGCTGAAATGACAAAATTTAGGCAACCAGCCTTTTTATACCCCCTGCTTGAAAAGTGGGGGTGTGGGTGTTATAAAGTGATCGGGATGTATGTCTGTCCGTCTGTCTGTATGTACGTCCGTCTGTTACGTTTTAGGGTATCTATTTCTTATCTGCAACTCCTCTTATACCACTGAGTGAAATTTAATGAAACTTTCACAGAATCTTCGTTACATAGTGCCACTGTGCACCTCTTTTTTTTTTTTTTACTTTTTGACCTGACACAGATTCCTTATTACATAATGGCATTGTGCACCTCCTATCTAACTTTTTGATCTGACCCTTATTTTGGGTTTCACAGAGCCAAACAGGGACTTTGCTACTATAATTATACGGAAGGCGGTGGGTATCATTAAGTGAACTCAGTAATCAAAGTACCTCTAGTATGGAGTTTCCTGTAAGCAAATGAAAAAAGCCACGCACTGCGTGCATTTAATGTGAATATTGCGACGTTATTAACATTTTGCACTGTTCTTATGATTATCTACCCTCCTAGAGTATCTTTTAAAGCATAGGGTATAATACAGTTTTAACTCTATTAAAAAGTTTCTACCTTATATAATTATAATTTCAAATGACACAGATCCTTGTAAAGTTAAAAATGAAAATATAGACCAATGAATAGAAAATACAGCTCTAATAAATTATATTCTTGCTCAGCAGATTTTTTCCCTACTTAAAATATTCTTATGTGAACTTAAGATATAGATCTTTGATCTCCTATTATTTTAAATTTTGACCATTGAATGTTCTACGATCGGACGAACATTATTGCTTTACAATATATCTTAGCAAAAAAGTGCAAATCAGCCGTAGGGTAGGGTAGTGTATGCCCATAGTAGTACATGTACATTAAATTCAAATTTTAGATGGTCCTGTCCCTTCACTTAAAGTATTATATGATTTAACATTGGGTATATAAAGAGTTAAGTTTATTGAGTCATGATTTATTATTTGGACAGAGTACAAATATAGTGTTCTTTATCCTGATGTTACATTAGGTGTTAAGTAAGTCTGTAGTTCATCGAGTGTTTTTTTGTACAAAATTTTATTCACTCAAAATGAATGGGATCGGGCAGCAGGCAAAGCCTATCGAGTGGTGATTTTAATTTTTATATTGAAAACAGGATATGAGTGGAAATGTTCGTTTGAGGAAAAATCAATTAGTGGTTATGTCATATTGAGAACAGAAAACATGGAGTGGTTATGTTATATTTAAAACAGAAAATATGGAGTGGTTATGTTATATTGAGAACAGAAAACATGGAGTGGTTATGTTATATCGAGAACAGAAAACATGGAGTGGTTATGTTATATTTAAAACAGAAAACATGGAGTGGTTATGTTATAGTGAGAACAGAAAACATGGAGTGGTTATGTCATATTGAGAACAGAAAACATGGAGTGGTTATGTTATAGTGAGAACAGAAAACATGGAGTGTTTATGTTAAAATGAGAACAGAAAACATGGAGTGGTTATGTTATAGTGAGAACAGAAAACATGGAGTGGTTATGTTATAGTGAGAACAGAAAACATGGAGTGGTTATGTTATATTGAGAACAGAAAACATGGAGTGGTTATGTTATATTTAAAACAGAAAACATGGAGTGTTTATGTTATATTGAGAACAGAAAACATGGAGTGGTTATGTTATATTGAGAACAGAAAACATGGAGTGGTTATGTTATATTTAAAACAGAAAACATGGAGTGGTTATGATATATTTAAAACAGAAAACATGGAGTGGTGATGTTATATTGAGAACAGAAAACATGGAGTGGTTATGTTATAGTGAGAACAGAAAACATGGAGTGGTTATGTTATATTTAAAACAGAAAATATGGAGTGGTTATGTTATATTGAGAACAGAAAACATGGAGTGGTTATGTTATATTTAGAACAGAAAACAATGAGTGGTTATGTTATGTAGAGAACAGAAAACATGGAGTGGTTATGTTATATTGATAACAGAAATCATGGAGTGTTTATGTTATATTGAGAACAGAAAACATGGAGTGGTTATGTTATATTTAAAACAGAAAATATGGAGTGTTTATGTTATATTGAGAACAGAAAACATGGAGTGGTGATGTTATATTGAGAACAGAAAACAATGAGTGGTGATGTTATATTGAGAACAGAAAAATATTGAGTGGTTATGTTATATTGAGAACAGAAAAATATGGAGTGGTTATGTTTAGGGATGTCAAAATTGTCAATAATTGATATTCGAATATTCGATAGAAGTATTCGAATATATTCGAATATTCGATAAAATAAATACATTTTGAATTATAAAGTATAAATTTTAACTCTCCTGTCAGCCAGTATATGTTGTATGTCATTATTTTGGAATAAAATTTTACGTAGAGTATTGTAAATGCAAACCAATTATATTTTTTAAAATCTAACAGAGTATATAAAGAGTATACGTCTAAAATGTAATGAAAATTTGTTTTTGAAAATTCAAAAGCTTCTTTAGTATGTTCCAGATTAACTGATCGTCTTACCAAAGTCTACACTACTTACTCCAATTTATACCACTTTAAACAATTATCTACTGAAGAACAATTAAAATCAATTAATTTTAGTGAAGTATTAAATTTCCCGATAATTATTTTTAATGATACATATACAAAAACAAGGGAACCATGTGTTTTCTGTAAAACTGTGTCCTTACAACAATACAAACTGATTGTAGGTTATTGGTACTGTTATACCACTGATTAAATGATCAAAAAATAATTTATTCTAATAATTACACTCTTCACACTTTAAAGTAATCCAACAGGACTGTATTTTTTTTAAAAATCAAATCTTATTCATGTCAACTGTACAAACTTCATTCAATTTGAAATAAAACTTGTCAGATTTTTCTCTCTATTAAATGCTTATACTTTAAAATCGAATATTCGAATCACAAATTTGTATTCGAATATCAACTCATCGAATGAATATTTGAATATTCGAATATTCGTTGACATCCCTAGTTATGTTATGTTGAGGACAGAAAACAATGAGTGGTTATGTTATATTGAGAACAGAAAACATGGAGTGGTTATGTTATATTGAGAACAGAAAACATGGAGTGGTTATGTTATAGTGAGAACAGAAGACATGGAGTGGTTATGTTATATTGAGAACAGAAAACATGGAGTGGTTATGTTATATCGAGAACAGAAAATATGGAGTGGTTATGTTATAGTGAGAACAGAAAACATGGAGTGGTTATGTTATATTGAGAACAGAAAACATGGAGTGGTCATGTTATATTGAGAACAGAAAACATGGAGTGCTAATGCATTAGTAACGACAGAAAATATTTTAAGTGGTTATGTTATATTGAGGAGAGGATATGTTGAGTGGCCTTCCTATATTGAGGCCATCAATCTGCTTTCATTTTTTAACTCGCCTTTAGCTCAACATATCTTTTCTGAAACTCGCTCATTTTCTGTCTGCTGTTGTCTTCACTATTTTCATAAACTTAATTTTAAATTTTCATTAACCGGCATAGACTGCATTAGTGGTCCAATTTCAATCTAGCTAAGCATCTTTGAATAAAGGGAATTAAAGTTTATTCAATCAGATGTGGATACTTAAGAATTCCAAGGAACTTTTGGACAATTTGAAATCACTAGATTTTACCAAAATCAACAGCTTAAAAACTTACGACATTTCAACTTTATACACAACCATTCCCAACGATAAATTAAAGTTTTGATATCATTGACAGCTGTTTTTTCAATAAAATGGAACTCGAAAAATTTATTTACCTTGTCATTGGTCATTTGCAAAATTATTTTGTTAAAAAGCAGTCTGATTGTACACTCAAGTACTCTGAAGTCGACATCAAGAAGATGCTTGAGTTTCTGATTGACATTTTCTATGTTGTTTTTGGAGATCAGGTCTTCCAACAATCTATTGGAATTCCCAGGGGTACCAATTGCGCCCCGTTATTAGCAACCTATTTTTGTATTCATATGAAGCAGAATTTGTGCAAAATCTTATGCGTGAAAAGAAGAAAAAACTTGCTGTGGCCTTCAACTCGACATTTAGATATATCGACGACGTACTGTCAATTAACAATGGTAATTTTCATTCTTAGGTCGATACGATATATCCTGGTGAGCTTGAGATAAAAGATACTACAGAGTCTGACACATCTGCTTCATATTTAGATACTGACCAGTATTTTCTATCGTCAACTTCCCTTACTTATGCAGCAATATACCTTCATCATCCACATACGGAGTCTACATATCTCAGTTGATTAGATACGCAAGAGCATGTTCTACGTATGAACAACTTCTACAAAGAGTTAAATTATTGACAAACAAGTTTATGAAACAAGAATTTCAGCAGGCTCGTTTAAAGTCATCATTTCGTAACTGTTTTATGGTCGATGCATTGACCTTGTCAGCAAATATAATTTATCATTGAGTCAAATGCTGACTGACGTTTTTCATACTAATTGTTGGTCCATTAATTATACACTGAATTGACGACGGATCTTCTGTTATTTCCCAATCATGACGAGGAGCACACGGCGGATGTGACCGGTCGGCAGGGGATGCTTACTCCTCGATGGCACCTGATCCCACCTCTTATGTTTTGGAGGTCTGTGTTAGCTTTGCTGCTATTTTGTATTGTTTTATGAACTTTTGATCTTGAATACTGTTCTTTATCTCCATATGTTTCATCAAGGCCTTGCCGCCTTCTTTCACGGTAATATAGTAAAACAAACTGAAAATAATAATAAAAAAGATGAATTTGATTATGTCTTGAAGTGAGGTCTATGGGTCTCGACGTTTGACCTGAGTAACTATGGCGCTTCTTGCTTAGCATATTTTTTTGATAACATATTCTAATGTAAAACTTTGAAAACATCTCAGTTATGGCCCTATCCTACCCAAGGTAGTCAGGATTTGAACTCATCATGCTTCATTTAAATATGCTTAATCATGAATATGAAAAAGACTATAAAGGATTTTTTCCTATGTAAAATTGATTGCCCATTGTGATCCCATTTTACTCTTGGGGTCATGAATTGAACAAATTTAAATCTACACTATTCCTTGGAAAAAGGTTTTTAAAGACTTCCTATATATCCGTGTGTTAAATCTTTGATCCTCCCATATCTGGCCTAACCTACACCCAAATAGTCATGATATAAAAAAGAAAATGTGATTGTGAAACACTGATGCCCCAATTTGGCAACTTATGGCAAAGGTACAAAATTTTTCAAATGTAAGTTAAACTCCTAAGTCAAGGTCAAAATCGTTAGTATCGGGAGGAAGGTCTTTTCATAAAGAATACACCTGTGAAATATGAAGGCCTGCTTGTAACAGTTCAAAAGTTATGGACAAGGTTAATAAATTTTTACCAATTGGGGTAACTCTCAGATCAAGGTCAAAAGGTAAAAAAAATATACCAATTGAATGGTCTTGTTACAATGAAATCACCTTTTAAGTATGAAAGCCTTAGTATCAACTGTTCAAAATTTATGGCCAAGGTCAAAGTGTGGTATTTTTTGTAAAAGCGGGTCAAACTTTAAGGTCAATGTAAAGAAGTCAAACTTAGTAGTACCCAAAGAAAGGTCCTTGTCACTATGGTTTACAACTCTTAACTATAGATAACGATCTGATAAATACAGTTTCACGATTTGTGAAACTATGATTAACAACTCTTAACTATAGTTCACGATTGTAAATTATAGTTTACAGACGTGAATCTATGTTTATTAACAAAATCTATTGTTAACGTTTTATTACAGACAGGTATATGGCACGCCAAATTCACAAAAATGAGCTAAACATAGTTTCACAGTCGATAAACTTGGTTTATCGGTTGTAAACTATAGTTTACGGACTGTAAACTATAGTTAACAACGTTAATCTATATTTTACATGTGTAAACCATAATTAACGTGGTAATCTATGTTTCACAACCGTAAACTATACTTAACACCGAAAACAATCATTTGCGATTGCAAAACATAGATTATCTAATAAATACAGTTTCACGATTTGTAAACTATAGTTTACAAACCGTTAACTATAGTTAACGATTTGATAAATATAGTTTCACGATTTGTAAACTATGGTTTACAACTCTTAACTATAGTTAACGATCGTAAATTATAGTTTACAGACGTGAATCTATGTTTATCTGTTGTTAACGTTTTATTACAGACAGATAAACTTAGATTATCATTCGTAAACTATAGTTAACAACCGTTAAATATAGTTTTACAGATGAAAACTATACTTAACGAATCGTTAACTATAGTTTACAGTCGATAAACCTAGTTTATCAACTGTGAAACTATGTTAATTTAGCTCATTTTTGTGAATTTGGCCTGCCATACATGGTTCTGTCCTACTCCTCGGGGTCATTGTTTGTACAAAATGGATTATACACTTCCTGAGGATGTTTCTCTATCATTAATCTATGACTTCAAATATAATGGATTTGCTGTCCTTAAGAAGAAGTTCCCCTTTATATTCCTGTGTATCACTGACTCCTGTCGTGGTCCTGCCCCATTGTAGCGGGTCATGATACATGTACCAACGCTTTGCTGCTCTTGAGAAGATTTTTTTTTCAAATTTCCAGACTATTATCCCCCACGACTCTTGAACCGGAAGTCTCTGTCGAGACTGTAGCTCTACTGGTTTGTATTTATAATAAAGAAAGAGAAAATTAGCAGTTGGGACTTAATACTTTAAAACAGCAATAAATAGAATAATGATCCTTGATTAAGTCTCTTTTTGTGGAAAGACTCAAAATTACAAACAATTCTACTCATTTTGAAATCAATTAATATTCATTGTATAAACGTTTATTATTTTTTTTATATAGTTTATTGACACACCATCTTTCAATATTTAAAAAAAAAACTATCACACTTACCAAATAGCAAAACACTATTACAAAAAAGGGTGATTTAAAAAAATATTTTATATAATAAAAGCGAGGGTTGAATACACAAAATATGGTGGCATATTTCTGCCCCTATATGCGAGATAAATTATGTTAACATGCAAGAAAAAAAATGTGCCTACATGTACATGCAAGATAATTATGTCTACATGCAAGATAATTATTTTAGTAGAGAATATAATTCTACTATGGGTAGATTTACTTACTAACGCCATTATTTGACATCATACAGTATGCAAGATGCAACATAATTATGTTCACATGCAATATTGTATGGCACGCCAAATTCACAAAAATGAGCAAAACATAGTTTCACAACAGTATAAAGTAGGTTTGTCGGTTGTAAACTATAGTTTACGGACTGTTAACTATAGTTAACAACGTTTATCTATATTTTACACCTGTAAACCATAGTTAACGCGATAATCTATGTTTCACAACAGTATAACAAACATTTGCGATTGCAAAACATAGATTATCTAATAAGTACAGTTTCACGATTGTAAACAATGGTTAACAACCCTTAACTATAGTTAACGATCGTAAATTATAGTTTACAGACGTGAATCTATGTTTATCAACAAAATCTATCGTTAACGTTTTATTACAGACAGATAAACTTAGATAAGCATTCGTAAACTATAGTTAACAACCGTAAAATAAAGTTTACAAACCGTGAACTATAGTTAACGAATTGTTAACTATAGTTCAAGGTTTGTACATTTGTAAACTATAGTTTATAGTCGATAAGCTTAGTTTATCAATTGTGAAACTATGTTTAGCACGCCAAATTCACAAAAACGATGTAATCATAGTTTCACAGTCGATTAATTAAGTTTATCGGTTGTAAAATATAGTTTACGGACTGTAAACTATAGTTAACAACATTTATCTATATTTTACATTTGTAAACCATAGTTAACGCGATTATCTACGTTTCACAACCGTAAACTATACTTAACACCGAAAACAATCATTTGCGATCGCAAAACATAGATTATCTGATAAATACAGTTTCACGATTTGTAAACTATGGTTTACAACAGTTAACGATCGTTAATTATAGTTTACAGACGTGAATCTATGATTATCAACAAAATCTTATGTTAACGTTTTATTACAGACAGATAAACTTAGATTAGCATTCGTATACTATAGTTAACAACCGTTAAATATAGTCTTACAGATGAATTGTCAATTTTTCAATTGTGAAACTAGGTTAGGCTCATTTTTGTGAATTTGGCGTGCCATAATATTGACATGGAATTTATTTATGTCAACATGCGACTTATCTATGTCAGCATGAAAGTTATATCTTAACATACAAATTAATTATATCAACATGCAAGATAATAAGTTGCATGGAAACATGCATATCTTGCATGATGACATAATGAACGTGCATATTAGCATAAACAAGTCGCATGTCTACATAATTATTATGTTGCATGTTAATATAAATTATCTTGCATGTAGGGGGCAGAAATATGCCACAATAAAAAAAGTTTATATAAAAAAAAGTCTTAAAAAAGGGACCTGGGAATGTTCTATAATGCAGTTCTATTTTATTTCAAAGGAAAAAAAATTGCACAATATATGATCCTGAAAAAAAAAATTGAAATAAAGATTCTAAAAGCTTTGCATAGTCAATTGTCAATAGCCCCCTCCGAAAAATGAATGATTTAAAAAAAAAAATCACTTCCTCACTACCACTCCCCATTCCCCAAACTTGCTAGCCTTAATTTTTAGAGGTACTTTTTTTTGTCTTTAAAAAAGGGTTTGTAATTTTTTTTTGGTGGGGGATACTTGTCCATTCTCTACAACAAGCAAAGACATTTAAAATACATTTGAGACATGTAAAATTAAAAAAGTAAATCCATCATGTTCATGATTCATCCATCGGAATCCATCCTGGATAAACGAAATCTTCGACTGAATTATTCCTAAATTCCCTAGAAAATTCAGATCCAGGAACAAATATATGCTTATAATACACAGTTATTCCCCTCGCCATCCAGCCTATCCACCAACCATAGGATCCGACGGACATGATGGTGTGATTGGCCATGGATAACAAAGCCATATCCTCAGCGGCCGAAAGTCCAATGGAGAAATAGACATTGCGTTCTCTGCCCAAAGCCTTTTTGGACCATTCTATGTCATTAGAACCCACAATAAATAAGACATCTTCAAATTTATCTCTGAAATATTTTATTGCATTGAGATAATAGGTTGCATTAGGTGTGATTTTCCCGTATTTTAAATGCCCCTCCGTTGCGTAGTCACCTCTCCTTATATGTATACTCACAACGATGTTACCCTTCTTCCTGGTGTCAAAGTTCATAATGAGCATAATGTTTTGGAATTGTGACAATGCCTTTTCCCTGATAGAATTCTTAAATGTAAACAAGTCACGAATTTCCTCTTCATATTTTATCCAGTATTTCCATGACTGATAATATCCGTCATATTGAACACCCTCACAAGAAGGAACGCTCAAAAGATCCTCATCGAAAGAGAGTCCCCAGCGTTCAACAAAGAGGGGTAGCTTTGAGCAAACCGCTTTTCTGTCCTTAATATCTGGCGGTGTTTTATCATAGATATAAAATTTATTCAAGAGTTCAAAGTTTTCCGGGGTGACAGGAGCAAGTAATTTTATCTTAGCCACTGTATGAAGAAAGGCGTATTGTAGCATTTGATTCCCGAGTCTACCTTTGAATTTGACACATGCAATATTTGGTGAACGAAATGGTATTTCTTCCGATCTGTTAAGCAGGAACCAAGCAGCCACACTGCAAAGTATCACTAATATACACAAACGATCTGAAAAAAAAATGAAATACTGAGTAATTTTTTTTTAAATTTCATTGACATCAAAAGGAATATCAACAGTGGTGTTTGTTTGTTATGTATAAGTAAAAGAAATGAAATTATACTGTATATTTGTGAAGTAGATGTCGAGTTGGAAAATTAAAGAAATCAAATGTGACGGTCAGACAAGTTTGATTGCCGGTGTCTAGGTAGCTGAACAGGTAGAGCACCTGAGTTATTCAGACTGGCTGGGGTTGAATCTAAGTCTGGCCAATCGTATTTAGTGTGTATATCGCATTGGCACGGTGTATTGACCTGATAATCCTAGTCTCACATTTGATAAACTAGGTTTATCGACTGTAAACTATAGTTTACAAACCGTAAACTATAGTTTACGATTCGTTAAGCATTGTTTTCATATGTAAAACTATATTTAAAGGTTGTTAACTATATAGTTTACGAATGATAATCTTAGTTTATCTGTCTGTAATAAGCGTTAACAATAGATTTTGTTGATAAACATAGATTCACATTTGTAAACTATAGTTTACAATCGTAAACTATAGTTAAGAGTTGTTAATCATAATTTCACAAATCGTGAAACTATATTTATCAGATCGTTAACTATAGTTAACGTTTTGTAAACTATAGTTTACAAATCGTGAAACTGTATTTGTCAGATAATCTATGTTTTGCAATCGCAAATGATTGTTTTCGGTGTTAAGTATAGTTTATGGTTGTGAAACATAGATTATCGCGTTAACTATGGTTTACGGATGTATAATATAGATTAACGTTGTTAACTATAGTTTACAGTCCGTAAACTATAGTTTACAACCGATAAACCTAGTTTATCGACTGTGAAACTATGTTTAGCTCATTTTTGTGAATTTGGCGTGCCATATACATGTACTCATTAAACTCACTGAGAACAAGGAGAAGACGAGTAGAAGGTCTCTCAGCCTAACTCTTTTTTTCTTCATATACGACTGTACAAAGCCGTCGGAAGCCAATTGAAAGGGGATTCCCCAAGGTGATATTGGCCAACTAACAGAAAAATCGTTAAATACAAACGAATGACTTCAGGTTTTTTCTCCTCGTCTTTCTTTATGAGAGCATGCTCTCAGAACCAAGAATTTGTAAACCAAGGCAGGCTATCGTCAGTCAGGTTAATGTTACCAGGGACCTCAATAACCCGGATTAAAGTCGGTATATCAAAAATTCTCTTTAAATTATAATATCCTTGTTTACAACATATTTTGGAATAATTTTAGACATATCAAACAGCAACTGAAATAACTTTATTATACTGATCCCACTTCCGATGATTTGGAGGTCCGTGTTTGTTCTGCTCCTATTTTGTATTGTTTTTTGGACTTTTGATCTTGAGTGCTGTTCGTTATCTCCATATGTTTCACTTATTCTGATATCGGATTTTTCCATCAGCATGGTCAATACAAAACAGGCTCAGGAAGGATGCGAGAGGCCAATACGGGGTTACTTCTGAGCACCTGAACCTGTCTCTGATATTTTCATGGGTCTTTTGTTTTTGTAATTTTCATATATTCAATATTTACATTTTCAAACGTCTCTGTCTGAAATTAGGTAATATCTTTATACCCTCATAAAGTGATTTAACCAGTGACAGCCCTCGTTGCTAAATAATACACTGTGGAGGGTCTACAGAGATTTCTTAATAATTTTTTTTTGTATTGAATCAAGGAAAAGCAAATATAAGGAAAAACTGGTGTTTTTTATGTTTATATGGTAATGATCAGCTTTAGCGTGGTTCATGTATAAATGGCTACGTTTAATATTTGATCAAAATCTTATGATCACGTAAGAGCGATAAAACTTTTCGCTGTAATATTTATTGAATCATCCAAACAAAAGTTCTGCAAAGGCAATGGAACTTGAACCATACAACACTTGGAGTCATATGGACTAATATAAATCTTCCAACCGTGTAAAGATGATAAACCTTGTTGCTTTGCTCATAAACACAAATGTTTCTGCAGAGCCGATGAAACTTGATCCAGTAGATTACGATTGGATTTTTTTTAATTCAAACTACAAAGGATAGAATATCCATTCAAAATTTTCTATCATGCTTTTGATCTTTTTTCCAGATAAAAATAATTAAAATTTTTATTCTAAATTTTCTTGATTTTGACCTTGTCCTTTTTTTTTTCTTTTTAGCTTGTATAACTTTGTTATGGGTTTTTAAATTCCTCACATATAACTCTACACAACTCTGATTCAAAACAAAAGTACCCTCAAGTTGATAATTAAAAAATGCCAGAGATCCTCATTTACAACATGTACGTATTCTTCGAAGATCAGGTTGTCCTAAAATCTATTGGAATTCCGAGGAGCACTATTAGCCGACCTGTCTTTATATTCCTATAAAACAGAATTTATTCAGAAACCTCTGCACGAGAACACAATTTAAATGTATTGGTCTTTATAGACTATGGTCTGTAAAACATACAGTGTGTTCCCTGAACGTCTACTGGACAAAACAAACATCTAATTATCACACTCAATCCATGATTTCACTTTGGAAATTTCTGAGTCCGACTTTATACCTTGTTCAAAAATATTTTTATACCCCCTGCTTGAAAAGCGGTAGGGTATATAGTAATCGTTAATTCCGTCCGTCCATCCGTCTGTACGTCCGTTCGTCCGTCTGTTACGCTTTGGGGTGCCCATCTCTTATCCGCAACTCCTCTTATACCACTGAATGAAATTTGATGAAACTTTCACAGAATCTTTATTACATATTGCCATTGTGCACCTTCTATTTTACTTTTTGATTCGACAAATATTTTGGGTATCCCATAGCAAAACATGGACACTGCCATTTATACACATATGGGAGGCGGGGGGTATCATTTAGTGAGCCCATTGCTCACAGTACCTCTAGTTTTTAGATTGACCACTGTTCGTTATTTCCATCTTTTCATTCTATAACCCAACCTTAAAATATGATTATCATTTTAAACTAGAGATACTGTGAGCAATGAGCTCACTAAATGATACCCCTTGCCTACCATACGAATATAATGGCAGTGACCATGTTTTGCTATGTGAAACCCAAAATATGTGTCGGATCAAAAAGTAATAAAGATTCTCTGAAAGTTTCATCAAATTTCATTCAGTGGTATAAGTGGAGATGCGGATAAGTGATGGGTACCCCAGAGCGTAACAGACGGACGGACGGACTTCCCGATTACTTGAATATTCTCCCGCTGATTTTGAAAAATAAAATGGCAATATGTCGCTCTACTTATCTGCATAAGAACATACAAGATTTTTTTAAAATCACCAATCAGATTTTAAAAAATCATTTTTTGTCTAGCATGTCAGATTTCAGTTTGGTAAGAATTTTATATAAAGAAATGATCGCATTTTTAATCAGATGGTTCAATCAGGAAAGACATAATATTTTTGTTTAATGAGCCAATAAAGAAAGCTAAACTAGAGGTACTGTGAGCAATGAGCTCACTAAATGATACCCCCCGCCTCCCATATGAATATAATGGCAGCGTCCATGTTTTGCTCTGAAAAATCCTAAATATATATCAGATCAAAAAGTAAAATAGGAGGTGCACAATGGCAATATGTAATAAAGATTCTGTGAAAGTTTCATTAAATTTCATTCAGCAGTATAGGAGGAGTTGCGGATAAGAGATAAAGCGTAACAGACGGACGGACGGACGTCTGTCCGTCCGTCCGTCTGTTACGCTTTGGGGTACCCATCTCTTATCCGCAACTCCTCTCATACCACTGAATGAAATTTGATGAAACTTTCACAGAATCTTTATTACATATTGCCATTGTGCACCTCCTATTTTACTTTTTGATCCGACACATATTTTGGGTTTCCCGGCCACAGGAAATCATGGACTTTTTCACCAGTTATAACCATATGGGAGGCGGGGAGTATCATTTAGTGAGCTCATCGCTCACAGTACCTCTAGTTTTTTATATTGTTCAGGTGTCTTATTTAGGAAGAAAGTTTATTGGTTAAGCGTGTCCAAAGCGTGTACAATATCACAAAAATGTCAATTTAGAAAATGAAGTAGACTCTATACTAACAGTATTCAAGCTCAAAAGTCCATATTAAAAACAATATAAATAAATTGCTGCAGTACTTATTAATAAATTGTTGCATATTGTGGATTTGATTTAAACAAATGTTACCACCATGTTTAATCAAGTAAAGCCACATGTTTTTGTAAAACAGAGAATTTCATTTCTTACGTTGTTTTACTGTATTCTTCAGTTCCAGGCGCAGAAGACGTATTTTCATTTTGTAGTTTCTCCTAAATTGAGATCCTCAATTTACTGACGACTGCAACTAAAACAATCGGTAATAAACTAACAGTTAATTCACAATCTTGGACATCATATAAGATAGATGATCCTAAAATACATGAAAAAATTCTAATAACATACCTATGCAGTGCGTACTATTAAAAGAAAACATAAACGTCACACGCATGCATGTACTATACAACTAAACTAATGTATTATGTATGCAAAAAGAAGCCCGAGAGACAAATCAATACGGGAAGTCACACATGAACTAACCTAGTCAAAGCCAGACTAATGTCACATTTCCTTTTAACGAAATTCCATTCGCTAATGATTTTTTAAAAATTTTTTTAAAAGGTTTAAAATTTCAGAATATTTCATAAAAATTTGTGGAACCAAAGCTGCAAATGGCTAAACAAATCACATGCACCTGTTCAGTATGAGCCGAGGTATACGAGTAAACCAAACATAAATATGAGCCATTCATTAATTCTTAGGATCACAGTTACCATACACAACAAAGCGATCATTCTGAAATGATTTAAATTCGTAACTTGCTAGTATTGCACATCTACATGACAATCTCAATCATATTCTAAAATGTCATAGTGATAATGCGGAAATGTCATTTTTCAATCTTCCTCAAAATTCCAAAATATGAATGGGATAATGCGGAAATGTCTGTTATATTATCATCTTCCTCAAAATCCCAAAATATGAATGGAATAATGCGGAAATGTCATATCATCTTCCTCAAACTTCTTTAGTATTTTTGTAGAGCCCATTCATATTTTAGACTTGATGGAGCCTTGAACATATGTTACATTAAAAGAACATTATAGAACAGTTTACACTTTAGATCTAAACTCTTAATGTAACACATGCGCTAAAACATTTTAAAATTCTCATTTTCACCCAAGGGTGGTTGGGGTTAGGGGTTAAAACAGTGCTATTTCTTACATTCATTCACTTGTGTAAATAAACCTTGAATTATAATAAATGTATCAAAATTCTTTCTTCATTAAGATTTACCGTTTTACAGTACATGTATACACATCACAAAGTTAACATTCTAAGTAAAATTTTCGACTGTTAACATGAATATTAGCTCAATTATATTTCATGCTTTTTTATTTCTCCCGAGGAAACGTGAAGATAGTTTTATTTGCAATTAAAGATGCGCAATATAAATATGTTATAAACATTGATTGATTGTTTGTTGTCTCTCTTTAAACTTTTTCACTCAATTTGAAGACTCCACCACCTGCCGGTGGAGAGCTTTAAATTGACCTATATCTGGCACTTAGGGCCATTGAGCAGTGATTTTTTTTTATTCGTGCCAGTATCTACTGCGCAGGGGCCTAAGTTCATCCGAAGGACCGGTCTCCACGTCTGACAATGGGATTCGAACCCGTGACATAAGAAGCAATTTCTTACTACGCGACTCTTAGAGCAAACGCTCTACCACTGAACTGTGTGGGTGACTTAAAAAAAATTAAATCTATCAGTTTACCAGTGAACCAGTTTATTAGTATCTCTTCGGTTGTTATTCTATCACCATTTTGATTAATGTCCATTGTAAAATTTAGCACGGAGTAATTTTTAAATTAATTTGCAATATTCTGATTGTTTTCCATGTAAATTTTTTTTAACCAATATGCAAAAATTCTTGTTTAGAAATGTACAATTTTAAATAAAAAAGCATTTTACAAAAGTTTATAGATGTACTCTTTCTATAATTTTAATAATGCCATAACATAACCCCACACTTCACAACCATATAACAAAATTGGAGCTACAATCTTGTCGAACAAATACAATTGGTCATATAGAGGAAGGTGTTACATATATTGGATGTTCTTTTTCAAAATATCATACATAGTTTTAGTCGCTCATTAAGTAGCATATTGTTTTTTCTTAATAAACGAATATAACTCCAAGATATTTAAAATGTTAACAATTTCAATTTCTTTGTTATTGTAATTAAAAAACACTATGCGGGGTACGTCCGTTTGAAAAAAATAGTAAACAACAATATACAGGTATAATGTACCTCTCACATTACAGGGGATGCTCACTCATTCATGGACCTGATCCCGACTGTGATGTTTTAGAGGTCCGTGTTAGCTCTGCTCCAAAATTTGTATGGTTTAATAGATTTCTGATTTTGAATAATGTTCGTTATCTACATATATTTCATATGATAAAAAAAAAGAACAATCATTTCTCGATCATTCAATACGAGAAGAAAATCTAAAGCTTAAAGCAACACAATGAGTCAAAATCATGTATTTCTTTTACGATATCTGTAGCATACAGAGAAAAACTGATGCAAATTATGAGTATATATAGATAAGATATGACAATTGAACTGCAAGAAAAAACTGCACAATATAAGTGCCGGAAAAACAAAGGCAGTATCTACCGTTTCGTTGTTTTCGTGTCAAGGTCACACCAATTTTATTTTTATCTCAAACTTGTAAACAACTTTCAACTGGAGCATGCAAAGGTGAGAAATATGTTCTAACAACGTTTTAAAAAGATTTCATCAAAATTTTCGGTCTACTTACATTCTTTCCTGGGAACTTGAACCATAGTAACTATGGAAACTTATTCAAATTTTCTGCATGCACCTGCGTACATTAGGGAGGAAGAAGTATTGAGGAATATTTTCGTTATACATACTGAATTTATTTTTACTTTTATTTTTCTCCATAAAAATAGAATTTTTTGGTTCTGAAACCTGTAATTTTCTGAAACCTAATACTCTTAGGAATTGAACCAAATTAACGATGGTCATGCAAAAATTCTGTATTTGTCAATTTTCTCCTTTTTGTGTCACGGTGTCACTTGAAGTAAATTAATATGATGATGATTTGTAAGGTCCTTACGAACTAATCCGAGTCAAAGGTCAATGAAATTGTCGATCTTATCGAACTTTTAGATTCTAAAAAAGCCTCTGTTCCAGACAACTCAGTCGTATTTTGATAAAAGAATTAAATAATGAAATTGCAACCTCGCTAGAAATTATGTTTAATAAATCTTTGATCTTTCCATGTGTTTAGAAACATGCTAATGTAATTTTTGTCTTTAAAAATGGTGAGAAATCAAACCCATTCCAACAACAGACGCATTTCCTTATTGTAGGAAATTGTTTTTGGAAGAGTAATGTTAAAATACATTCATAATCATTTAGTATCACACAAACTTTTATACAACATAAAAGGTGGATTTATGCCAAACCATTTAACTGGTACCCAATTAATAGAAGTTTTTGCTTTTGAAAACACTAAATATCTTTTCGAAGGAAACATAAAATATTTGTATAAAAAGTTCATTAAATGATAGAAAGTCTTTCAGATGAAATACTAAAATCGTTCTTGTCTCTATGTTTCATACAAATAAGTACTATTATTGTTTATGATGCAGGAAGGCAATATCCAATAGTAGTTAACTAGTTTCAATCCCCCTGTTATCCTTTACACATGTCTTAAGTCTTTGTACCCATGAACAGACAACCTCAGCATACTCATCTTAAGGGATGCCCAAAAGACACTGATGAATACCATTTCCCATGACACATCTGATATTGTACAATCTTCGTTTGCTTGTTTTTACGTGTTTTATGGAATAAAAAGATCTCACATTGGCTGAGATATAGGGTTGGGTGATGGAAGATATCTGTATATACATGTACTTTCTTGTCTTTAAAATCTTGTTTATTTCTTTAAGCTTATTTGCAGCATCTTCGCTAGCCAAGGGTTTCTGATACGCTACTATCCTGCCAGATGCTTTGTTAGGTACAGGAAAAAATACCCTGGTCACCGATATTTTGACTTCCTTTGAATGAAATCTGTTTACATTTTTTTATTGCGATTCAAACATAAAAATCACCATTGGTAGTCCTTTATTTGGATGTATGTACAAATTTACATAGACCTCTTAAAATACTAAATCTAATAACATGTTTGGAGCATTACTTCTCTTTACCATAATCAATTATCATTTTCCTTCTTTGATTCCACATTTTTTATTATTGATCTAAGACTTATTTTTCGGATATGAGTTGATTTGAAAATATTTTATTGCAATAAATATATACAATGGGAATGGGCACAAGTTCTAAAAATTAAATTGCCCTCTCCCTACATGAAATATCACAAAAGACTGAATTAGACGTGCATGTCCACTAGTTCGTACGGAATAATTTAACTCATAATGTAGATATATACACTGCTACATTATTGTTTATAGCAGTTAGAAATATAAGAACATTTAACAATCAATTAAATCTACCAGAATGCTGAATATAAGAATGTACAATAGAGATGAGATATTCATTTTGAGCAATACTGAGTGATGTACCCCCCAGAGTAATGTATAAATGTAAACAATATGGACTTAATTAAATATTGGATATAAAAAGTGCACAAATTTTTTCTCATTTATCAAGTAAGTTTATCAAATCTTCTTTAAGTTTTGTTTTATATA
>PRKT01000062.1:412646-452554 GCA_003671525.1 Saccostrea glomerata | reverse complement strand
TTTTTTTTATTTATTTTAATTTTTTTTTTTGCTCTTCAATTTTTTTTTAGGTAAGTAAAAAAAAAATTTTTTTCTCAGGTTGGCCCCCCCACTTTCAAAAACGATGCTACGTGCCTGTACTAGCCCAGGTTACTACATGTAGCTCAAACTTGGGGCACCCAGTCAAAAGTTATGAACAAAGATGTTTTTGCAGACAGACAGACAAACAGCCTTTAACAGGACAAAAACTTTATTCTTCTATTATGGGGGCATAAAATGTTAATTCATTCTGAATGGCTCTCATCAATATGTATTGATATATATGGAATATGAAGTTGGTAAACAAAAATCTTGAATGGTTTCTTGAAAATTAGCTAAAGGCAAAGTGTGGAAGAACAGATAGAATGATAGATGAACGTACGGAACCATTAGAGGATGGGATACGCCGATACGGATATAACAAATACTATACGCTAAAGCACCGGCATTTTTCATGTAGAGCCTTTGAACATTTTTTTCAACATTTATTTTTTTCATTTTTAGGGCCTCACAGGAGCCATAAAAAATTGCAAGGCATGACGAAGTCCGAATTGATCATAGTACGTGCTATTAAGTATCGGCACTGAACCCCCAACGCACATGCGCAAAAGAACTGTCGTGGCAGCATGGCTGAACAGAAAGTAGAAGAGCAACTTGAAAAGATGAGTGTGTCTGATCCTAAAAAGGCATGACAATTTTCGTCTTCAAAATCAATTCAAAATGCTTTCAAAGTCAATTCTCTTCCGTATTTCAAGGAAACTAGGGCCAAAGTTCCTTGCTAGCACAAGCAGGGTGTGTTTTTTCTCGACCCGATTTCATCATCATTCACTAATGGCATAATTTGGAGAGATCGATCTTTACACAATATTTCATCAATTATTATAGCAAAAGTGTTTGTATACACAGGTAAAAATTAGTGTATTACTTTATTTGTTTAAATTAGGGATCCAAATCGAAGAAAATGGACAAAGAGACCAAAGGCAAATTGAAAGACGTAAGTAACTGCGTTTTACGAATTTCTTATTCCTTAGAGTTATCTCCCGTTCTCGGGAACGTAACGCTCATTTACCCCACTTTGTCCTTTGTAAGTTACCTGTTAATATTTTCAATCTTCAAACGTTATCAGACAATTTCGATCTGTGCCTGTATTCATACATGTTAACCTATTGTGATGAAAAATAGGGAGATTCAGACCTCAAAAGCGGTAGCATTGCGCGTGCGTTGTTTTAAGCTTGGATTACCGACATATTACATGTATATAATATACATGTATATTATAGCCTTAAATGAAACCTGCAATAATTAATGTTAAATATCAACTACAAAGAAGAAGACAGAAACACCTCAAGTTTGACATAAATTGTACAAATTAAGATATTTTTCATGCTCATCATTTTGCTTGGATTGGCTGTTTAACTTAGCCTTTTGAAGAGTGATCTTTGCCAATATAGCCTAGAAGCAATAATTCTGAATGTTCATTCAGTTTTTAAACAAAACAGATGATGACATGGTTTAAACTAGCTCTTAAACAAGTTCCTATCTTTCGTTATATAGATAAGATTTCCCGCGATGATCGAAAACGAAAGTAGAGATGTGCCACATGGCTTGGTCAATCGAGTGATTTCTATTGACTTTATTGATAAAATTGTGGGCACCTGAGCTTCATAGACAATGCCAAACGTTTTCATCTAATTATTAAAAGCTGTATCTCCTTTTTCACGGCAGTGATGTTGATAAAATTTATCGTAACCAATGTAATCACTGGTAATCTTGTGCTGTTGTCGGTGTCAAATTCATGCTTGAAATCTATGTACACATCGGTACAACACAAGCATTTGTATGCTTCTGAGTCAAATCACGCGATATCTAATGAGATTTTATGAGAGTGGCTTCAAAAATGGATACCCAAGCGAACCTTAAATACTTTAGACCCAACTTTTGTAGAAAAGCGGTAGATTTCTGAATTAAATCGGTAGGCGGGAGATGGCATTTCTTACCGTTTTTGCTAATTTTAATCTGTAGAAGTACATACAATGTACTTGTATCTTGATATTCCTCCTTGTCCCTGTAAAAGCATAGAAAGTCACAAGCTTAGTCAATAAAGTTTTAAAAAATACTTGTAACATTTATAAATACAGAAAAGAATAAATTGTATGAATCCGTTTATATGAAAATATAAAGGAAGTATTCATAATAAATAATAAATAGTTAAAGAATTGAAATGATAACTATAGAAGGTAAAGGAAAACAGCATATGTGCAATTTGGTTTAGGTTTAACATTGATCACAAATTAAATCTCTACATGTTTATTAACCAAATTTTCTCATATACATGTATCATGTAAATTGCATCAAATGACTCTCATCCATTAGCTAAGCAGAGTTTTTTTCAGACAAAACATTTTGGAAAAAAACGTCATTAAATTCTAAAATATGCAATGTATAAAACCAAACATCATTTATCTTACCTTTACAAATAATTTGTATTCTTCAGAATCATTGGGTTCATTTTTTAGAAGAGGCGGTCCACCACGACAATAACACTGAATTCTATTCACGGTACCGGAAGTTTTCAACTTATGACTGTTCATATAGGAAACTAAATCCGAATGAAAAAGAAAAAAAATGACATTGATAATACGGCATAATACTGTTATTTGCACCGCGGTGCAAATAACATTTGACGTTATTTGACGTTAAAATTGACGTTATGAATATGATAATTTTTCACCATTTACTTAAACCGAAAATTTAGAAAGCGTGTTTTTTTTTGGCATTTCTGCGGATATTAGACACATCTTCTACTAATTATGTTTGCGGAATTTAAGAAATTATCGTTTATTCCGTTGGAATTCTTTTAATCTTTTAATCCAGATTATATTTCATTTCTAATCAGACTGAGTTAAATTTTAAGAGTGAGAGAATATATAGCGTTTATTCCGTTATTTGCTTTATTTCCTTGCATTAGGAAATGATTTTTTTCAAGTAACTCTCTATACAATATAACGGAATAAACTGAATTTCACGAATAATTTCATTAATTTATCAGCGAATTCCTTTCATACCGAATGAATTTCAGTTTTAATCAGACTGAGTAAATTTTTAGTGTGAGAGAATATATAGTGTTTATTCCGTTATTTGCTTTATTTCTTTCGGATTAGGAAATGAATGTTCTCAAGTTACTCCTTAAATAATATGACGGAATAAACTCTGATTTCACGAAAAATTTCGTGAATTTTCCTTAATTTATCAGGGAATAAAGTCTTATGTTTTCATGCTTGTTTTATTACGGAATAAACCAGATCTTCCATGTTTTATGTATTGTTTGTTTAAACGTTAATTAATTTTAAACTATGTAGATTAATCATGAATGAACCATAATGTTTCCATGCCACTTCAATTATAATTTCTTTTAGGCAATTGCAAGATAGTCGTGCATTTGCAGAGACATATAAATTTATGTGAATTTACAATACATCACATCTGACCATTTTCAGTACATGTATATTAATCATTGCCTTTTTGTATCATCATGTTATTCTTGATGCAATTTATTCCGTAAACACTTTGTTTCCCATATATACTTTCAGAAAGATATATAAAGAGTGGAAAGTCCGATAAAAGTTACCTCTCTGTAATAAATTAAAACGGAATAAATCTATCACTGCATCTATACCCTTTTGAGAAGTTGCAATTTTCAGCAAGGATAGCATTAAAATTAAGCATTATATTTCGGTATATTGCCGTCAGAAAGGCTAATTTATAAATTATATATATAACTTTAATGGAAATTGTCACTCTATATATACTCCTGTTGTTTGCACCGCGGTGCAAATTAGTTTTGAAGGTAGGAATTGCTAAAATTACATTTTTAGAAATGATTCCCCCCTAATTCTCCAAGCCCCATTTTTTTCTGATATTAGCCCCCAAAGAAACCCTTTCCCCAGGAATTCTTCCCTTTCGGAACGATTTAAGCTTGATTAATAAATGTCGTCTCTCTATATATACTCCTGTTATTTGCACCGCGGTGCAAATTAGTTTTGAAGGTAGGAATTGCTAAAATTACATTTTTAGAATGATTCCCCTCAAAATCTCCAAGCACCATTTTTTTTTTCTGATATTAGCCCCCAAAGAAACCCTTTTCCCGGGAAATCTTCCCCTTCGAGACGATTAAAGCTTGATGAATTAAATGTCGTCTCTCTATATATACTCCTGTTATTTGCACCGCGGTGCAAATTAGTTTTGAAGGTAGGAATTGCTAAAATTACATTTTTAGAATGATTTCCCCCAAAATTCTCCAAGCCCCATTTTATTCTGATATTATCCCCCAAAGAAACCCTTTTCCCGGGAAATCTTCCCTTTCGGAATGATTAAAGCTTGATGAATTAAATGCCGTCTCTCTATATATACTCCTGTTATTTGCACCACGGTGCAAATTAGTTTTGAAGGTAGGAATTGCTAAAATTACATTTTTAGAATGATTCCCCCCTAAATCTCCAAGCCCCATTTTTTTCTGATATTAGCCCCCAAAGAAACCCTTTCCCCGGGAATTCTTCCCTTTCGGAACGATTTAAGCTTGATTAATAAATGTCGTCTCTCTATATATACTCCTGTTATTTGCACCGCGGTGCAAATTAGTTTTGAAGGTAGGAATTGCTAAAATGACATATTTAGAATGATTCCCCCCAAAATCTCCAAGCCCCATTTTTTTCTGATATAAGCCCCCAAAGAAACCCTTTTCCCGGGAATTCTTCCCTTTCGGAACGATTTAAGCTTGATGAATTAAATGCCGTCTCTATATATATATACTCCTGTTATTTGCACAGCGGTTCAAATTAGTTTTGAAGGTAAGAATTGCTAAAATTACATTTTTAGAATGATTCCCCCCAAAATCTCCAAGCCCCATTTTATTCTGATATTTGCCCCCAAAGAAACCCTTTTCCCGGGAAATCTTACATTTCGGAACGATTTAAGCTTGATGAATTAAATGGCGTCTCTCTATATATTCTCCTGTTATTTGCAACGCGGTGCAAATTAGTTTTGAAGGTAGGAATTGCTAAAATTACATTTTTAGAATGATTCCCCCCCAAAATTTCCAAGCCCCATTTTTTTCTGATATTAGCCCCCAAAGAAACCCTTTTCCTGGGAATTCTTCCCTTTCGGAACGATTTAAGCTTGATGAATTAAATGCCGTCTCTCTATATATACTCCTGTTATTTGCACCACGGTGCAAATTAGTTTTGAAGGTAGGAATTGCTAAAATTACATTTTTAGAATGATTCCCCCCAAAATTTCCAAGCCCCATTTTTTTCTGGTATTATCCCCAAAAAGAAACATTTTCCCGGGAAATCTTCCTCTTCAGAATGATTTAAGCTTGATGAATTAAATGTCGTCTCTATATATATATACTCCTGTTATTTGCACCGCGGTGCAAATTAGTTTTGAAGGTAGGAATTGCTAAAATTACATTTTTAGAATGATTCCCCCCAAAATTTCCAAGCCCCATTTTTTTCTGGTATTATCCCCAAAAAGAAACATTTTCCCGGGAAATCTTCCTCTTCAGAATGATTTAAGCTTGATGAATTAAATGTCGTCTCTATATATATATACTCCTGTTATTTGCACCGCGGTGCAAATTAGTTTTGAAGGTAGGAATTGCTAAAATTACATTTTTAGAATGATTCCCCCCAAAATCTCCAAGCCCCATTTTTTTTCTGATATTAGCCCCCAAAGAAACCCTTTTCCCGGGAAATCTTCCCTTTCGGAACGATTTAAGCTTCATGAATCAAATGTCGTCACTCTATATATACTCCTGTTATTTGCACCGCGGTGCAAATAAGTTTGAGTCTTAAAATGTTTTATTCATTTTTTTATCTTTAATCTAAGTTGCACCGCGGTGCAAATAACAGGAGTATATATATAGAGCATGACTGATTTGATATTGTAAAAAATATATTAGGCCTTTGGTACAACTAACAGGAGGAGAGAGAGATTACAATGTTTGAAGGTTTGAACTGCGTGTCTATGTCCAAAACAGCTGTTAATTGTCTGAAATGAATAAATAGCAATAAATATCACTGACATGTTATATAATTATCATTTTTACGTTGTTGACGTTACGTTTAAAAACGTCAAAACTTATTTGCACCGCGGTGCAAATAACGGTATTATGCCATAGAAAGATCTTTTTAATTTAAGTTAATCTGATCTTATCAAAAATACCAAATATGACTTTAATAGCAACTCAAGTTAATGGTGTTATTTTAGTCTTGCAGTTTATGCTTTACCACAAAGCAAACACTGCCCAAACTCATGTTATTTCAACTTATTTGCTATAGACAGTCTGCATTTTTTCTATGTAATTTGTCTATCGGTCAACCATTAATTTCGCACACTGCTGTTGGAATGTTCAATGTCCAAATGCAACTTCTCCTTTGTAATAAATTCAAGCAAATAGAAGTAGAGTCTTAAAGAATTCTGGTTTCCTTTCTCCATCTCGTATAAAGAGTTGTGTAACTAATCTGGTTTAAAATTTTATTTTTAATAATAATTTTACAAAATGCTATAAAGTAATTCATTTTACAGTTGGTGCCTCCTCCAGAATTTATAGAACACAGAGAAAAACTGTGGCAGCAACTTAAGGCTGATTATGATAAGTGGGTGGCTGCTCAGCCCCAGGGTCCTATCAAAGTAACCCTCCCTGATGGTAAACAGGTGGACGGGCAGGCCTGGAAAACCACCCCTTATGAGGTCGCAAAAGGCATCAGGTGAGAAATAACAATTTTATCTGTTTAAGAGTAGTCTGATAAGACTTTATGATTTTTATGAACTTAGATTACTTTCTATGGTTTTGTAGTGAGTTTTTGTCACATTTTTTACCTTGTTAGATATTAAACTTGGTCTATTTCATATTGGTGAAGTGCCCTAATTGACAATGTATTCATGTACTTCATTTTCCTTAGCCAAGGTTTGGCTGACAACACAGTTGTGGCAAAGGTGAATGGAGAACTCTGGGACCTGGACAGGCCTTTTGAGAAAGACTCAACCCTACAATTGTTAAAGTTTGATGACAAAGATGGTAGGAAATTTAGTTTTAGATAATAATTGTGAAATTCAATTTAAAAAAAAATATTTAGGTGAATTAGGTCAGTGACTTACATCAGATACTTGTTAAGATTTGTAGAAAATTAACCAATAAGAACAACGATTCTTGGTTAATATGCTTTTATTTATAATAATTAATAAAAATGAATAACACTCTCTTAAGTGATGAGATTGAATACATAGATTAAAACAATATTTGGTTTATATGACAGTATTTTGTGAGTTATCTTTCAGTGTTACATAACTGGCAATGACATGTTAGGTATTATTTGTAAACACTATTTTATAACTCTGTAGTCTGTATTGTGTGTTTTTCAGGGGAGTATGTTTTCTGGCACTCCAGTGCTCACATACTAGGGGAAGCTATGGAGAAATTGTATGGTGGACATTTATGTTATGGACCCCCTATAGAAGAAGGATTTTATTACGACATGTTTTGTGAAAGGTATAGTTCCTCTAAACTTTTCTGTTTTTACTCATAATTTTTTTTGGTTGATTTGCATTCTTACCAGTATGATGTGTACCTTTGTTCATTAATTGTCAGTAGAATCAATGGACAGATTGATTCATTTGCACAAAATACACATCACCATCAAAGTTTTTATAATGAAATTATGATGCATCCCTAAAGTGTATTGTCTCATGCCATTATCTAGGTAATAAATATTGTTGTTGAAGTGTTTTTTCTTCTGCAAGGGCATTGGCTATTAATCTGGTAGTACAACTAGTTAAAATGGTTGTATTAAATTTGGAATTACACATTTTATTATTAAGATTTGATTTTTCCAGTGCTGCAGTGTCCAGCAATGATTTCAGTAGTATAGAAGACAAAGTCAAAGGAATAATTAAAGAGAAACAACCTTTTGAGAGACTGGAGATGAAAAAAGAGGATTTACTTAAAATGTTTGATGTAAGAATTTTAACTGTTATTTAATAAGGTATCCATATGAGTGAAAAATATTGAGTGGGATGTTAAACAACAAACAATATAGTTTGTCAAACAAGGAGGTACTTAATATATATTGATGTCATTGAACAGGGAAAAAAAACTATCATTGGAAATTGAAACTTACTTTACTAAAAGAGTTTCCCATTAAAAAAGCATATTTCTCTACAGAGTAATCAAAAAGAGTTATATGACCAAATGATATTGTATAGAGGTGTGTGAACTCAAAATGTCAGGAATACAGTCAATCACAGAAGGTTGCTCAGCAACTGGAGACAAATTAGTCAATCCAGCAGAGTAACAACAATAATGTTTATGTATTTGATTTTCATCTTTAACATGTTTAATGCTGTACATGTAGTTTGTGGAAATCAGAAAAAAAGAAATATGTAATTAAAATTCAATCCTAAGGCTATCTAAATTTAATTCCTTGGTTCTCAGGCCAATTTTCTCCAAAACAGATGCGGGAGGGCGGCATTTTATTTTTCATTTTATTGGCAATAAAGTAGATGAGGGAGGTATTTTTTTTTATTTTAATTTCCGAATTTTCTTTAACATAAAGATAATTTTTTTAATCACAGATATACTTTCCATTTCTGGTCAAAATTTCTGCTTTATCCATTGCTTAACAGCGTGTAAACATCTTAGGTAATGTCCTCGAATGTATTTTCAAACGAAGTAGCCAAAATCTAATTGTAAATGGCTACCGGAAGTGATATTTGAATACTAAACTACGAAACAAATGAGGTCGGAATTTTTTTTCCTGGATTGGTCTCCACAACACCAACTTTTTATTTTATCAAAAATACAATAAAATCGGCAATGCGGCTACCACAAAACGGATGCGCGCTGGCCTGAGAACCAAGATTTCAATTTTATATGGCCTAATTTGTGATTTCAATTCAAGCACCATTTTCTTTAAGTTTGAATATTTGCATTGATATTAAATTATTAACTGTATATCAGCTGATATAAGCTGTACATATGTGCCAGTGTTTGTGTACAACTGATATCAGATTTTTCTTTGTTGTAGTACAATAAGTTTAAACAGAGAATTCTGAATGAGAAAGTCACCACCCCGACTACCACTGTATACAAGTAAGTAGTCTCTCTAGTGGCAGAGTTCACTATCTAGTGGCAGAGTTCACTAGGATGTTCCTATGTTGTTTGCTGTAAATCACTTTTTATTCGCATGAACTGTATTTTCGCGTAATAATGAGGGACAGTGTCCTAGCAAAAATATCCTTCTTTGTATATTAGTATTCCTATGGATTATATAGAGCAATAAACACAATTTGTGAAAATTTTGTCTCGCTCATAAAGAGGCAATTACTATTTTGGGAAAATAAGGTGTCGCGAAAATTTAGTGATCTACAGTATTTTCACTTTGCAATAAAATTCAAAATATTTACAATTTTAACCTCAAGAAGTGTAAAAAAGAATGTTTTAGAACATTCAATATGTGTCAACCATTCAACATAAATGTAAAAACACTTTTTCCTTGTGATATAAATTTACACTTTGTACGCGTTTACAAATTTTTCCACAGAAATTTGTCCAAGGATACTTAATTAAAATGTAAGGCATGTATTGACAGTCTAAGAAATCCACGTAATTTTCTGTTGATCAGAAATTGAGATTCTGCGGAATTATTACCCTGTGGAAAAAAGTATGTTTACAGTATTCAATTTTGTATATATATTGTGAATGTGGTTATTAAATGAGTTGATATTTTGTAGATGTGGACCATTAATTGATCTGTGTAGAGGACCACACGTAAGACACACGGGAAAAATCAAGTCTTTCTGTGTCACCAAGGTAAACAAAGCATTAAATACCATTAATTGATCTGTGTAGAGGACCACACGTGAGACACACAGGAAAAATCAAGTCTTTCTGTGTCACCAAGGTAAACAAAACATGAAATACCATTAATTGATCTGTGTAGAGGACCACATGTGAGACACACAGGAATAATCAAGCCTTTCTGTGTCACCAAGGTAAACAAAACATGAAATACCATTAACTGATCTGTGTAGAGGACCAAACGTAAGACACACAGGAAAAATCAAGTCTTTCTGTGTCACCAAGGTAAACAAAAATGCCTAGATAAAATACATAAATTTTGATGCTTTAGTGACTGTGAATAACAACCTGAGTAGCAGTTTATACGCGGAAAAGATTTTATGTAGTTAGTATATTTTTGCAGAGCTTGTCTTCAAACTGGGAGCAATTAACACATACTTAGTACTTAGTATCTTCCTACAGAGCTCTTAAACTTACTGGGAGCAAGGTAGTCAGTAAATATATATATATATATATATATATAATTATATACATGTACATGTACTTTGGTATTTGGTGTAAATTGCGGAGCTCATTCACTTAGGGGTAATGATGTACTGTACATTTACATAGGTAGTATATTCATACTTAGGTATTTGGTATATTTTACAGATCTAATTTACTTACTGGAAGTGATGAACATTTACATAGGTGGTGAATTTGTACAGAGCTCGTTCATTTACTGAAAGAAATGTACATGTAATAAAGTAGTTACTATATTCTTACAGAGCTGATCTGTTTACTTGGAGAAGTGTACATATACTAAGGTAGTTAGTATGTATACCTGTACAAGTACTTAGGTATTGAGTATATTATTTTTACAGAGCTCAGCCACGTATTGGGAGGGTAAGGCTGAAGCCGAGTCTCTACAGAGAATTTATGGAATCTCATTCCCCGATCCAAAGCAGCTCAAAGAATGGAAGCATTTCCAGGAAGAGGCCGCCAAGAGAGACCACAGAAAAATCGGCAGGGTGAGTCCACAGTCTACTGACAAAGGAGAAAAATGTTAATGTCTCAGTGCTGAATGAGAGGACAAGTGAAGAGAAGTATAAAATGAGAAAACCAAACAGGTAAGATCTTGTAAGAAATTAAAAAAATAACTTTTCTTTTTTAGGAACAAGAACTTTTCTTTTTCCATGAGCTCAGTCCAGGGAGTTGTTTCTTCTTACCAAAGGGAGCCTATATATACAACACCTTGGTAGACTTTATCAAGGTAAGCTGAAGCTGTGTTTGTGATGTACTTGAACAGGTATGGAATTACTTCCACCGGAGGGCTTTTAAACTATGTTTTATTTCTATAAGGATATTAGAAAATTGAAAAGATGACGAGGCTTTATTTTCTAGTAAGCTTGCTTTGAAGAACTAATATGACTCTCTCATGTTGACCGTAAGTCTCAGATTCTGTGTAAATTGACATTTATTTTTCTGTTTGATAGAGTGAGTACAGAAAGCGAGGGTTCCAGGAAGTTGTGTCCCCAAACATTTACAATTGTAAACTGTGGGAAAGATCTGGCCACTGGCAACATTACGCGGTATAAATGTGTTTTATAAAATAGCTTTATCTCACTTCTTATTTTAAGCACGGAATCACAAAGTCTCACAAATTTTAGTAGAAAATTATTCCTGCATAATTTTTTGAAGGTTTATAATGTAAAGATTTCTCTTTGCTAAACATACTATGAGTTTCTTTTAAAACTTGATGTTTAGAGTTTTTCCCCTTTGGTCTAATTTCTTTAATTACTGTAAACCAACTATTATTCGTGTCATCTTTTATTCGCGATTCGTCAGTCTAAAATCAATCCGCGACGATTATTTTCCGCGACTGATGAAACATTCTCTACAAATTCTTAGCAAAATGCATGGTTGGCAGCGATTAATATTCGCGAGTTAAAGGAGGTCGCGGAACTCGCGGATATTTCTCGCACACGAATAAAAATTGGTTTACAGTATCACAGCGACGTTAAATTTGTGTTTGAGTAACATTGAAATTAATTGTCAATTGTGAAAATGACCTCATGGTAACATAATTCTTCTTTTTTTTCAGGAAAACTTGTTTCAGTTTGATGTTGAAAAGGAAAAGTTTGCTCTAAAGCCAATGAATTGTCCAGGGCACTGGTAAATACTGTGGGAAACATGTTGTCTTGGCATTCTTCTTGTTTTTTCTGTTTAATTGTTGATGTCATTTTGTGTCTGTAAATGATTTTCCAGTTTAATGTTTGATCATCGTCAGCGGTCGTGGCGTGAGCTACCCCTCAGGATGGCTGACTTTGGGGTGTTACATAGAAATGAGCTGTCGGGGGCACTCAGTGGGCTCACTCGAGTCCGCAGATTTCAGCAAGATGATGCTCACATCTTCTGCCAACCTGAACAGGTAAGTTCTTCTTCAATAATTTTAAACAAGAGGCCCATGGGCCACATCGCTCACCTGAGAAGCTTTGACCATTCTGTTCTTTACCATAATACCATAATTCTTTACCTTGTAATACATAATGCATCCCCACCCTACCCCACTGATCATAATTTAGACATTTTGAAATCTACACTACCCCAGGATCCTTCCATGTGCACATAAGTTTCAACTTTTCTGGCAAAGTGGTTCTTAAGAAGAAGATTTTCAAAGATTTTTCCTATATATTTCTTTGTAAAACTTTGATTCCCCATTGTGGCCCCGCCCTTCCCCTGGGGGTCATGATTTGAACAATTTAGAATCTACACTATACCAGGATGCTTCCACATAAGTTTTAGCTTTTCTGGCCCAGTGGTCCTTGAGAAGATTTTCAAAGATTTTTCCTATATATTTCTATGTAAAACTTTGATTCTCCATTGTGGCCCCGCCCTTCCCCTGGGGGTCATGATTTGAACAATTTAGAATCTACAATAGCCCAGGTTGCTTCCACATAAGTTTCAGCTTCTCTGGCCCATTGGTTCTTGAGAAGAAGATTTTCAAAGATTTTTCCTATATATTCTATGTAAAACTTTGATTCCCCATTGTGGCCCTGCCCTTCCCCGGGGGGTCATGATTTGAACAATTTAGAATCTGCACTATACAAGGATGCTTCCATATAAGTTTCAGCTTTTCTGACCCAGTGGTTCTTGAGAAGAAGATTTTTTAATGACCCCACCCTATTTTTGTCTTTTCTTGATTATCTCCCCTTGTGAGGAGACTTGGCCCTTTATTTTAACAATTTAAATTCTCCTTCACCCAAGGATGCTTTGTACTAAGTTTGGTCAAAATTGGCCCAGTGGTTCTTGAGAAGAAGTTGAAAATGTGAAAAGTTTACAGACGGACGGACGGACGACGGACAAAATGTGATCAGAAAAGCTCACTTGAGCCTTCGGCTCAGGTGAGCTAAAAAAGGTGGTTTCATTGAAAAATTTAGTTTTATTTTGCAAATATCCTGCATCAACTAAATGAATACTTTTGTACAAGTAAGTGATCATTTATGTTACATGCAAGCTTTTTAAGCTAAAATACTGTATGTAAGAGATTTTGCTCCTTCAAGTATTATAAGCAGTTTTTCTTCCACTGAATCCAGGGCTATTGTTCTTTTATTATGATCATAAACATGTTTATTTGGCAAATTCATATGAGTAAAGAGGATTTTAAAGAGAACATACATTTTGGAGGTTTAACCCTACACCTCAAGTCCAGAGGGGGAAACAAGCACTAATGAGTTTTTACAATACGATCTGTATTGCTTTGTACCAAAATTTTGTTACATTTGATAAGTTTCAGAGCTTATAGCATCTCTGTTGACTTGAGTGACTTGGGTAGCCAAACATACAAATTATTCTTTACCACCTCTGAAAGGTGACAAAGTTACCTAAATAGTTTTCACTAACTCTGAAAGGTCACATAGTATTCTATTTAGTCCACACTACCTCTGAAAGGTGACAAAGTTACCGATCTAGTCCTCACTACCTCTTAAAGGTCACTTAGTTATCAATTTAGTTCTCACTAACTCTGGAAGGTCACATAGTTATCAATTTAGTCCTCTGAGCTGTGTCAATCATAAAACTATATCCCAAATATTTATAAGGAAATATTATTTTCAATCGTATGTAGTTAATGAATATTTTTGTTTGTTTTCATTTTCTAGATCAAGCAAGAAATGGCTGGATGCTTAGATTTTCTAAAGGCTGTGTATGATGTGTTTGGTTTCACCTTTAAGTTGTTTCTGTCTACCCGACCAGAGAAATATCTCGGGGAAATTGAGATGTGGGATGCAGCAGAAAAGGTAGGTTACAGTGGCTGGAACGTTATTGTTGACAACTTACACGAACGATCACGTTACACGAACGATCACGTTACACGAACGATTCCGCACGATTAACGCACGATTAAACCTGTTACACGAACGATCTTTCACGTTCACGATTCTACACGTTACACGATCATACACGATTGTTAACGCAATTGCACGATTCTTCACTCAAAATTGTTCAAAATATTTAGGAATCAATATTTTCAAAACGAAATACGGCTTAATACTTATTTAAGATTTCAAAGAATTATCAATATTATTTCATAGACTTTGAACATGTTTAAGAAAAAAATGGAAAATAATATTTCTGTAACTATATATATGCACGACGTAATATTTTAGATTAAAAATTATTATTTCTGAGGTAATTCTCCGATTAAAAAAAAAAACGGATTTTGTTCGTTCTATTAGGCGATGTACATGTATGTGGGTCATATAATTTGATTGAATTGGATATGATGATATGCAGAAACGGGGATACGATTGAACAAAAATGGCAGCATGGAATGACTTAACTCATAATTACGAATTTTATTCTTATGTTTCCAATGATTCAATGTCTGATAAACTTGCCAATTATTCAACTTTTTTATTTGCAGAAATTTAAAATTAATTAATTACAAATAGGCTCAAGAGATAAACACAGATAATCAAAACTCCCGAAAATCATGCCGTGTCCATGTATAATTGTCGACTAACTAATTATGTAAGCATTGAGAAATGTTTATTTCTTTGTAAAAAAAAATATATTTATTTACATTGAATTGATTTCAAGATTATCTTGACCACAATAAGAAGTAAATAATAATTTAAATAAGATTTTTTTTCAAAAAGGCGTTAAAGATCTAAGTACGGTTTATCACAATATTGATCGCGATATTTGACGAGAACTTAATATTGTACGACTTACTATATTGCTTGTTTAGGGGCGATAATTAGTTCGTTCTGCATTCTATTATGTAAATTGCGCTTTTTCATTTTATTTGGACTTTAATTAATAAATTAAGAAAAACAAACAAGGGAAATGCTTATTTTACAAATAACATTCCGATAAAAACTTACAAAACGAAATTTACACGATTCTTAACGCACGATCTCGCACGATTAAAAACGCACACGAATGAGTCTGATACACGAACGATCTTGCACGTTACACGAACGATCACTCACGATACACGAACGATTCTACACGATTGGTTTGTCAACAATAACGTTCCAGCCACTGTACATAGGAAACTGTCTCTAGGACATCAAGATGTTGATCACAGTGATTGGTCAACTTTTGAAAAAATGTAACATATTATTTGAGGGAAATTCCTAAGTTACATGCAGTTCTTTAATTCTTTCATGAGAGGTTCAAAGTACATAAGCTTTGAAACGGTTGTATTTCTTCCTTTAAAGGTGTCATTAAGATTTTTGTGTTTGTAGTTCATTAATACAAGTATAACTGCAATCAACCTATAGTATCTTGAAATGGCTTGAAAAATTTTGTTATTTTGACTGAATTCCAAAATTCCAGAAATGAGCAATTTTAGACAAAAATGTAAGGTTTCGCAATTGTTGGAGAGTTTAGATGAATTTTCTGTATGTTTTAGCAATTGACAGAGAATTTAGATGTATTTTCTGTATATTTTAGCAACTGTCGGAGAGTTTAGATGCCTCCGGGTATAAATGGGAGCTGAATCCAGGAGATGGTGCATTCTATGGACCCAAGGTATAGCCGAGAATTTTATTATTATCATAGGACTTCTTGGGGAAAGAACTTTATCAATTCATAAAAATTTTCCTTTTGTATCTACAGATTGACATTATCATTATGGATGCCATGAGGAGGCCCCATCAATGTGCCACTATACAGCTAGACTTCCAGTTACCCATCCGCTTTGATCTTCATTATGTCAGGTAATTCACAGTTAAGGTGTAAATTGGAAATACAAGCACTATGTTGTGATAAAGAATATATTCTTAATTGAGATGGCCTTACTTTCGAGCACATTTCTAAAATCCGACAAATAGAAGTATGGTTATTAATATCAAATTGAAGATGCAGTTGCAACTATTGTTTTCAACGATGTTTAAGGTATTGATTGTAACATCAATATGCCATTGCATGTGCACTGATCTTCTGGTGAATACAGCTTCAAATCCAGGGAATATGTAGTATTATGAACTGTTTGTGTATATAGGGACTATTTATTGACTATGCAATAAACTTGTGTAATTGTTATGCCCCCCTTTGAAGAAGGGAGGGCATATTGCTTTGCTGCTGTCTGTTGGTCGGTCTGTCGGTCGGTCGGTCTGTCGGTCCTTTTAGTTTCCGTTCATTTTCTTCACAACCGTTGCACATACTAAAATGAATTTTGGTATACAGTTATATCAGATGAATATCTAGGTCAAGTTCTGTTTTGGGTACGATCGCACCATTTTTGACAGAGTTATGCCCCTTGGACTTAGTAAAATTCCAATTATTTGCAGTTTCCATTCATTTTCTTCACAACCGTTGCTCATACTGAAATGAACTTTGGTATACAGATATATCAGATTAATATCTAGGCCAAGTTCTGTTTTGGGTACGATCGCACCATTTTTGACAGAGTTATGCCCCTTGGACTTAGAAAAATTTCAATTATTTGCAGTTTCCATTCATTTTCTATGCAACCGTTGCACATTTTGAAATGAAATTACGTGTACAGATTTATCAGATAAATATCTAGGTCAAGTTTTGTTTTGGGTACAATTACGCCATTTTTGCCCTTCTGGACTTGGAAAAATTCCAATTTGGGGGGAGGGGGCATAAGTGTTTTACAAACATCTCTTGTTTAGTATGTTATTCTATTAATACTGTTCCCTGTTGTAGTGGGGGAGAGGAGGGGGAGAAGAAGAGACCAGTCATTTTACACAGAGCTGTCCTGGGTTCTGTAGAGAGAATGATTGCCATCCTGTGTGAAAACTATGGAGGCAAATGGTAAAGTACCAAGTTATTAAAAATCTCATTGGAAAAATGTTGTGTTTGAATAAAACTATTATGGTAACAACAATCTGTTAATTGGCAAGAGAGAGAAGATATCAAGAGAAGTTAAAGTTTTGTTATAAATATTTTTAAAGTCTGTAGAATTAACAATTCCTCCATGGTCTCCAGTGGTATGTAGTAATTCAATTCTTGACTTTTTAGGCCTTTCTGGTTGTCTCCAAGGCAGTGTATTGTTATTCCAGTGGCTCCACCTTTTAATGATTATGCTATTCAGGTAAAAAATACAAAGACTTTTTTTTTTCACTAATCAATAAAATGTCATGTAAAGAGAAAAAAACTAATATGAATACAAGTACTAAAATTGTATTGTATTTAGGGTGTACAATATTTGGCGAAAATTGACTTTTGAACACGTTTGAGAAGATTTGATTTAGCGCATTTCTGAATGTTCTTATTGATATCTGTGTGGAAGACATTTAGCTGTGTACTAATTAGCGGAAATTTTGCTCCGCCAAAAGTGCTAAGTAGAATACGCAGCCAAATGTAATATGTTTACAGTACCCAGTAACCTTCATATAAACTACTGTATACAGGGAAATTTTCACCCCCCCCTTTTATTTTTGCCCTTGTCAGAAAGTCGGCGAATTTAAAACGGGACCAATTCAAATAACACAGTTTAAATTCTTAAACAGAACTGACTGGGCGAATTTAAAAATGGGGCAAAATAGTAAGTGCAGAAGGGTAAAAATATTATGGGGCAAAAATAATCCTGTATACAGTATGTATTTCATTTAAGAAGGTTGAGGTGATAATGACCAAGCAACTGTCTTAAGAAATTTTAGTTAATAAGCATTTAACCAGAGAAAGTTTTCAGTTTTCTTGATTTGTATTGAGAAATGTGAAATATCAATTAAATACTGTTATGTACATAAATATCATTATGTAAGAGAGCAGTACATGATGCCATGATAACATTAAATGTAGTTATGTGTACTTGTGTTTCTAGGTTCGAGATCAGTTACATAATGCTGGATTTATGTGTGAAGCTGATGTGGATGATGGCAACACACTTAACAAAAAAGTCAGGAATGGACAGTTAGCTCAGTATAATTTTATTCTAGGTGAGTCTGGGAAACTTTGACGATGTTCAACTGTGCCATCAGCTATTGTATTCAAAATCAAGAGGATAAACATCTTCCAACACAAAGAATTATGATGGACACAGTTCATTTAAATATATTTATGAATTTGGACGTAAATCTGTGATTTTTCTTAGACTCTACTTAAGAGAAAATTAGCAAATTCTAACTAGAAACAAAATGTGCTTTTATATTTTACATTCATTAAATCTTCAAATATATTTGAAATAGCTGAGTATCAGTGAACCTTAAAACTTTACCATTGAAATCTGTATTTACATGGGAGATTCTCTAAGTAGATATAAAAGAAACAAATAATATTTTGAATGAAATTAAGATGGTTATACGTTATTTTTAGTTGTTGGTGAAAAGGAGTTTGAAAACAAGACAGCCAATGTACGCACCAGAGGAACAAAGGTACACGGTGAACACAGCATAGAGGATATCATCACAAAATTCTCCAAATTCAAGAACACTCGATGTGCTGATGCCGAGGAGAAGTTTGAGTGAACTCCTCATAAGATGACACTATTTATTTATTTTCTGTCACTGTGATGAACTTTTGTCGCTGCTTTGTGAAAATCATGATAAAAGCAATAGTGGTGCTTGTTACATCCAAAATAGAAAAAATAAAAATTGGCATCTTTAAAGAAAGAGGACAATTTTATAAAGATGAAATTGTAGTGAAATGTTACGAAAAAGTGGGGTGGTAAATTTAAAAGTGGGATATGTCAGGGTATTTTAAAGTACATATTAGTTAACAATTCAATTATGCCTGTCTTAATGGCATAATGATGCACCTATATTTTTGATTGAATCAAGTCCCGTGTTAGATTAAATTGTTAAACTTCTTGATATTGAACCTAGAAATTTCATTCCTACATTCTAAATGTGAATAAACACTTCAAAATGTCTCGAAATTTTATTTTCAATTCATACAATTATGTACAAGTACTTGTAAAATGTATATATACAATGAGGATGCAGCTTTTCATGGAAATTTAAAATTAAGATTTTTAATATTATGAATTGATACAAATTCGAACAGATTTATGTTGGTTTTAAATTAGGCAATCTAATTAAAATTAGATGTTAGATCCGCTTGCATACTAGCTTCACCAACATCGAACATCACATTAAGGGTCATGTCAGAGGTCAAATTCTATTAACCAATCAAATCGTCACCTGCAAAATCATATATTATTGAAGCGAATAAGTCCAGAGGTGTTCCTAATTTGACCTCTGACATGACCCTATATGGGATGTTGTTAGATGTTAGTGTAGTAAGTATGCGAGGGAATCTAACATCTAATTTTAATTAGATTGTAAATTAGGTAAACACTTTTAAAGTATTTAGAAATTCCCAAGATACCAAATACAGAATTCAAAACATGAATAATTAAGCTAATACTTGACAAAATAAAATGGCTTTTCATTGTTACTTGTTGCCAAAATATAAGATTTGAGAGAGAGAATACTGGACAAAGGTCTGATGACATAATTAGAGTTGGAGAAGTTGAAGTCTTGGGTAAAATATTCATGAAATCTACAGTTGTGATATTGGTTCTAAGAGCTGATAGTCTTGGGTAATTAAACAAGAATTCTACAGTAGTTGTGACTTGGGTTGTATGAGCTTGTAGTCGTGGATACATTTTTTTGTTATACAGTTGTGACTTGGGTTGTATGAGCTTGTAGTCTTGGCTACATTTTTCTGTTCTACAGTTGTGACTTGGGTTGTATGAGCCGGTCTAGCTGACAGGGAGCAAGGTCATAGGAAGGTGATTTATCCATAACCATCTCGCTCAGCACTTTTCCCACCACTGGGGACAGCTTGAAACCATGTCCTGACAAAGGAAAAACTTGAGCTACATTTCTGAAGTTCAATTTCCACTCAAACTGTATAATGGAGCATTGTTATAAAATAATTGTCATTTATTTACAACACTGATCACCAGTTTCTTTGATTTACCTGAAAACCCTGCTCCTATTATGATGTTTTTCCAGGCAGGATGGCGATCCAACACAAACTGTTTGTCAGGAGTGTTCTGAAAAATGAGTGGATTTTTTTGTGAAAAGTTAATTATTCTTGGAGAATTGAATAATATGATACTTCAGTCTAGAATTAGTCCCAGAAAATTTGGAAGTAGATTTGCACTTAAATTTGATTAAAGGATTACAGTCATATAAAAAATTTATATATAATATGGAAACCAAAAGTATGAATGAGTTTAACAATGATGTCAATCATATGGAAAGGTGGCATAGATTTATACACTGGTGTAAAGATATGAACACCAGGAAGTTATAAGAAGAATAACATATTTACTGTGTACATGCAGGTTTCAGTAATGGAGGGTGTGCTTTCCAGACTTGGCATGTACTTGCTGACATACTGCTTCATCTCTGTGATGACCTCCTGTGTGTCTGCTTTATCTCTACTGTCAGGATCAGTGACAGGACCAACATGTAAACAGACCTACAGATAAAACAGACAGACCTAAAAAAAAAGGGTGGACAAACAGACAGACCTAAAGACAAAACAGATGGACAAAAAGACAAAACAGACAGACCTTTAGACAAAACAGACAGACCTACAGACAAAACAGACAGACCTTCACACAAAACAGACAGATATACACACAAAACAGACAGACCTAAAGACAAAACAGAGAGACCTACAGACAAAACAGACAAACCTACACAAAAAACAGACAGACCTACACACAAAACAGACCTACACACAAAACAGACAGACCTAAAGACAAAACAGAGAGACCTACAGACAAAACAGACAAACCTACACACAAAACAGACAGATATACACACAAAACAGACAGACCTTAAGACAAAACAGAGAGACCTACAGACAAAACAGACAAACCTACACAAAAAACAGACAGACCTACACACAAAACAGACAGATATAGACACAAAACAGACAGACCTAAAGACAAAACAGAGAGACCTACAGACAAACCTACACAAAAACAGACAGACCTACACACAAAAAAGACAGACAGACCTATAGACAAAACAGACAGACCTACACACAAACAGACACACCTACACAAAACAGACAGACCTACACACAAAACAGACAGATCTACACACAAAACAGACAGACCTACAGACAAAACAGACAGACATATGGACAAAACAGACAGCTATACACACAAAACAGACAGACCTACACACAAAACAGACAGATCTACACACAAAACAGACAGACAGACAAACCTACACACAAAACAGACAGACCTATAGACAAATAAGACAGACCTTAACACAAAACAGACAAACCTACAGACAAAACAGACATACCTACATACAAAAAAGACAGACCTACAGACAAAACAGACAGACCTACAAACAAAACAGACAGACCTACACACAAAACAGACAGACTTACATACAAAACAGACAGACCTACACACATAACAGACAGACCTACACACAAAACAGACAGACCTACCCACAAAATAGACAGACTTTCAGACACACCAGATTGACCTGTAAACAAAACAAACAGACCTACAGATATTTAGAATTACACACAAAACAGACAGACCTACAGACAAAATAGACACACCTGAAGACAAAACAAACAGATCTAAAGACAAATATTTAGTATTTTTTACATACTTTGACATGCCCTGGATATTCTAGACTAGGCAGTGCGTAAACGTGAACGTCTTCTCCATCATGGATGAAAGCTGGGAAACGATCAGATGAAAATTCTCCTGTCGTTTTCTCTTTCCAGTAAAGTACGGAAATAAGTACAACCTGAAATAAAACTAGTAATCCATGAAATATTCAAATCAGTATGATAACAAAAATAGTGAAGACTTAAATTACGTCTATCTAAGAAACATTTTTTAATCTATTGACCTTAGAGTTTGACCTGCCTAATCAAAATTAAGCAAAAGTAGGCCAAAATCCAAGTTGAAGAGGTCAATATGTTAATAAAAGACTTTTTACAAATGAATTGACTTGTTTATTAAGAGAGCCATAGTACCAGCCGTTCAAAAGTTCTGGACAATGTTTCAGTTCTTGCGGACAAACAGACAGGTAAAAAATTATTGCTTATTCAAAGAAAAATTTTGAAAATCTATATTACCTTCAGTGGAATATGTATCCCTAATTGAGGGAGAAGTTTTGTTGCCCACGGCCCAACCGTAAGAACAAGATTTCTGGCTTTGTACTGTCCTTTTGACGTTATGATAGTGACGTCAGAACCCGGAATGATGTTCATCACTTTCTCTCCGTCTCGTAACTCACCGCCATATCGGACGTACATTTTCTATAAAGAAAGGGGAAAGAACAGATGTTTGAAATCAGGAGCTCTGTACAAAAGTTCTTCGTGATACTTGTAATGGAGCGGTCACCTGGAATGCCTGCAGAGCTTTATCCGCCATGAGAACGCCGCCGCTGTAGTCCAACACTCCAACGTAATTGGAGGGTAACGACAGCATCGGGTACCTGGTCTTCATATTCTCGTAACTAAGGACGTCGTGGTTAACTCTATGCCGAGCCAGTGACGATATAGTACCCTTGATGAAAGGATTAACCGACGTACCAACAGCAAGGCAACCGCAGTTCCTAAAAGTAAATGTGATGGTATGTATACATGTGTTTTATTGTGTCAGATAAAGTATGTCTAATGATAATTTATAAACGTATATATTCATTGCAAGCGATAAGAAAAAATATTAAAGAGTTTTATAAATACCCAATCTCAATTTTTTGAGCTGTATCATTAATTAGACTCATTGAAAGACATACAAAAAGAGAGAGGACCCGGACTCTCGTTCCAATTCCCGCCATAATTTATCCCCTTCCTTCATCATGTTGGCATAATGATCGTCCTTCCCGTAAGCTACTCGAGTAATTCTACTCTGCCCATGCGAACTTCCTCTCGAGTGAGGTAGCGGAAACTAAAACATTCGAAAAAGCAGCTGTCATTGGGAAAATTCTTTTGAATATTTTTGCGGCCGATTTGATGCTTTTCATCAATCTAACTTGTTATTAATATACTATGGGTTCAAAATACTGTAGATCACTAAATTTTCGCGACACCTTATTTTCGCGATATAGTCATTGAGTCTTTTTCACGAATTGTTGTTTTTTCTCTATATTACCGTAAGGAATACTTTTTAACGAGCTCATTGTCTCGCGTAATTACGCGAAAATAAAGTTCTTGCGAATAAAACGTGATTTACAGTATATTAATTAGCGAAATAAGTGCCTGTGGCTAATACACTTGGGTTGGCTGATCTGACTTAGCGGTGACAACTGTTGATTAAATTCATAATTTTAAACATGACTATGAACAGGTATAGTCAGCAAATTTTTAGCTGTAGCTAGATTACACTTTGTACTCGTATTGTTCCTAGTTTATCTATGATATAACTACCAGTATGTTTAACTCATTTTTGTAATTCTGCTTTGGATTTACAACCAATGTCGTTTTTAAAACCGTATTTATTCAGAACTTTCACACTTTGACGTTTAAGGACTTCCATATTAAATCTCGAGAAATTAATCAGTCATACGTGGCGCTATTGTGATCTTGCTTACATCACATTTACTTAGATAGGCAGGCCTACCTGTTCCAGAAGCAGTGTTCTCTGACCATTCTTAGCGAGGTTATACGCCGTGGCAGACCCTTCTATCCCGGCCCCCACGACCACAGCATCATACAACGCCATATCAACCAACCGACATCAACTCTGACCTAAAAAGAACGGTTAACAATCAGGGTATTTAATGTCATCTTTTTCGCCAATCGCATCATCTCGGGTCTTTCCGCCAGAGGTCGGAAAAACAACGAGGTCGTTTTTCCGCTAGTCGGAAATTCCCGGGAAGTTGCGATTGCTTTTTCGCAGGTTGCCGATATGGCGCAGTGGTCAGAACCTAGAAGTCGATCTTTACATCGCCTGTTGGAATCCCAGTGCAGGACGTGAGACCACTCGAATAAACCAATTTCCCGTATCTCTGTAAGTGCTGCTACGAAAAAAAATCCTACCTGCTGAATGGCTCTGAAAGAGTGCCAGGTGTGAATCTAAATAGCAAAATAGTGTTGTCTATAAATAGAGTAAAAAGTATCAAAAAGGACGTTAAAACTAAAAAGTGCAAGTTTAATTTTCTTTCCAGCTGTCTGAAAACTGCTAGAATCTCTCAATATGCAACCCCGTTATTAAAGCAAAACTAGAGTTACTGTGAGCAATGAGCTCACTAAATGATATCCTCCGCCTCCCATATGATTATAATGGCGAAGTCTATTTTTAGCTGGTATGAGTAAATTGCGGATAAGAGACGGGTACCTTCAATATTACAGAAAGAATGGCAGAGTCCACGATTTGCTATGGAAAACCCATATATATATGTCTGATCCAAAAGTAAAAATAGGAGGTGCACAATGGCACTATGTAACAGAGATTCTGTGAAAGTCTCATCAAATTTCAATCAGTGGTATAAGAGAAGTTGCGGAAAAGAGATGGGTACCCCAAAACGTAAATGACGGAAGTACAGACAGACCGACGGAAGTACAGACAGGCGGATATCCCGATCACTGTATACCCTCCCACTTTTCTTTCTGTATGAAAAAAGGGAAGGACCAGCAGCTTCCATTTGAAATTCAATGTTACATTGAAGGATAACAGTTTCTTTTAAAAACAGTTTTGATCGACTGAGTGGCACGGCGCTGTGGTTAAAGCGTTTGCTTTAGAGTTACGATGTAAGGAGTTGCAAAGAGTTGGTCATTACGTTGAGGATTCGAGTCCCATTAAGGGACGTGGAGAGCACTTTGTTAAACAACAAACAAAACATACTACTTTGAATAAAGAACTAAATTATTTTTCATAGGAATTTGACGTTCAAAGTTCCTCCGGAAGAATGTTCCCAACAGATGTTGAACCCCGTTTAGAGTTTCTAATACTTGCTGCATGTTTGTACCGAGCAGAGAATGTTCTTTGAAAACAACCATGACAACACTGAACCTACTGGTGTTGGAATGAAGACAACGGGCTCCATATTCTCCGACGTTACAAATTGGATGCTCTTAGGTCAGCTTTATTTTTCAAATTGAAAATATTAACATGCATTACAAGTACTGATACCTAGTAAGTAAAATCGGTAGCGGAGAGCCAGGGCCATTAAGAGGCAGTTGATATTGTTTGTTTCTGGTTGTTTCCGGGATCCTAGATTCTGAATTAATTGTTATTAAATGACTTCGAAATTGGTTATTTTTCCACGAACCTTACATTGAAAGTTAACTTCTTATAAATCGAACAAGATTATGTTGTGTGCTTGAAAAGCGGGTGGGTATATAGTAATCGTGATGTACGTCCGTCCGTCCGTTACGCTTTGTGGTACCCATCTCTATCCGCAACTCCTCCTCTACCACAGTCCACTGAATGAAATCTAATGAGATTTTCACACATTTTTGTTACACATTGCCATTGTGCACCTTCTATTTTACTTTTTGATCGGAAACATACTTTGAGTTTCCCAGAGCAGAACATAGACACGGCCATTCTTGCTGTAAAATGAAGGGTATCCATCTTTTATCCACAACTCCTCCTATACCACTGAATAAAATCTAATGACACATTCACAGATTCTCTATTACATAATGCCATTGTGAGCTCCCATTTTACTTTTTAATTTGACAGTTACATGCATTTCGGGTCTTCCAGAGTAAAACATGGTCTTTGCCATTATAAACATATGGGAGGCGGGCGGGTATCATTTAGGGAGCTCATTGCTCACAGAACCTCTAGTTTTCAATTTGAAATCATCACGTTTTAAGTTAGACTGGGTCTTTCTTTAATACATTCTTCATGGTTGATAAATTATATAACGATGTGTTAACAACAGGAACGACAGATACCTGTTCCCCATGTTAAGCCTCTTTAAGCTGAGTCAGGTTACGTCCATTCTAGGATGATTGTTGCTCTTATACAATACATAGTCTCTGAGGTCTAAGCTGATGTTGTACAGTAAGCTACCTAGGATCTGATGTAAAGCAGAATCGATACCTCGAGATTTCCTGTAGCCGCTTTTACCGTTAAGATGTCCGACAGAAAGAGAGGGGTGTACTGAAGTAAAATCTTTTGCATTATGACTTTTTTTTTGTTTTCTTGTTTGTTTAATTTCCCCGATTTCATTATACAGCATTCAATATTTAGTGCACAAATAAGCACTTGTAGTGTCCCAATCATTCTACCTTAATTTCTATAGAGGTGAATAGCATCGCGATTCTGACCCTATGAATACTTCATGCAATTATCATAGTGGTCATAAAGCGTACAAAAATTATTCAATTTATACACCCAGACGTTAATTGATATTCTCTTACATCAGGAACCCTCGGGAATTCTCAAAGATCATTAATATGAAATAATTTTAACTTTAACTGAAGTTATTAAGTCACCACTACATGCATGATTAAAACTGTATATATTACAGTTGTATTTAATAAGTTAGCTGTGTGAAGACAGAAAAAAAACAATGAAAATGTCGCCGAACAGAATTAAAAAGCCCGGTTTTAATTACAAAGTCTGTTTTATTTCGGCGGGTGTCTATTGTAGATAATTAATATCAAGAGTACTTTATTCCTGGTGAATTTTGATGCTGATTTGCAACAGTAATACGTACGAGAGATACGACTGTAACATACAGATGGGCTTTTGTTGTAAAACAATTCAAGAATATTTAAATATAAATCTATTGTTTCACTCCCCGAATCTGTTTCGCATCAATCTTACAATATTTAGATTTTATAATTATCAATATAACCTGAGTGTCAACCTTATAATACTTGTAGTTACAATAAAATGACAAGGGTGTGTAATATTTTTCGAATCAATGCCTTTTCCCTGTTTTCCCAATGATCTCCAAAACCCGTATTCCTAAAACACCTGACCTAATTCTTGTGCAACATGTATAAAGCACTTTCGCTCTTCAGGAGGATTGTTTTTGGATAAAAGGTTTTTGTTGTAAATAAAAGAATAGGTACTCACACTTGTTGCAGCTGAATCTGATCGTGCTGGGTGGTACTATGGTTGTAGAACTCAAGGTCTTGGCCATTAGGATGCAAGTTCAACAAACTTTGATAGTGTGCGCATCGCTAACTTAGTTCCAGTCATTCATTGTATTTTCATTATATTAGTATCTTCATCAATTGTTTTTTTTTTTAAACCTTTAAATAAATTCGTCTATACATTTTTGTAAAGGTGCACTAATTATTGTATTGATTTGTATTGGTGCGGTGCGTATATTATGTATCTTTGAAAACACCGACCAAATACTATAGTAACAATAGTTACCTAGTTAATGTGTACGGAAAATTGATCATTTATATGGATAGTTCCACCAAAGCCAATTTGAAATGTAGTAGTATCGTAGTGTATATGTACGTAAGTCTAAAAAACTTATGATAAATACATGTACCTTTAAAATCTTCTCAATATTGGGAAGTAAACGGCAAAGTTACCAGAAAATTAAAAAGGAGCTTTAAGAGAACATCATTTATCATAAAAAAATTCTGTACGTCTCCTCATTTAATTACAAGGTGAGATTTTTTTTAACGTCTAAGATCTCGCATTTCCTGCACCATAACGGATGTCTCACATGTTTGCAACTGTATATTAAAAATATGACATCCTGATTACAGGCATGTTTTACATGTATGTTTCAAGGATGCTTTTATTCAGTTTGAAATATATTTTGTCATGAATATTAAAACGTATTGATGTTATACAAGTGTTGCTATTTCTTTCTGTCAACTTTATAATTTAACCATCTATATTACATGTAGTAATAAAAAAAATCATACTACCTTAATTTTTTAGGTATTCCGAATTTAGACAAATGTTAATTATTTTATGCAAAATATCTTATTCCCTAAATATCATCGCATGAAATAAATATAGATAATGAACATTATCAAAGCTCAAAAGTCCATTAAACAATACAAAATAGGAGCGGAGCAAACACAGACTTCAAAAACATCAGAGAAGGGATCAGGTGCCATGGAGGAGTGAGCTTCCCCTGTGCTCCTGTCATGATCGGGAAAATCCATCCCAACAATTCAGTGTGTAAATAATGACTTAACAATTAGTTCGAAAAACCTCAGTCAGCATTTGACTGAATGATTAATTGTATTTGCTGACAAGGTCGTTGATCAACCATAAAACAAGTTTACGAAATGATGACTTTAAACGAGACTGCTGATATTCTTGTTTCATCATCTTGTTTGTCAAAAATTTACCTCCATTTAGAAAAGGGGATGTTAAATCGAGAGTCTCAGATATTATATATAGATTGTTTATTTTGTTAGGATGATGATAATGATTTTAATTGTGAAAAGGATTGCACAAAAATTACAAAATATACCACAACCAAGAAATGATTCCAAATCATGGCATAATTAATGTGTTTGTTTCATCAATTGATCTTTTTTCCCTCCCCCTTTTCATATTGCTATATGTAGTATACACGCTTCGCCGTCACTGAGATCGGACTTTCCTGTTTGTATCGTAATTTTTTTTTAAATTAACATTGTATATCCCTAGTGATACTCTAATAAAGATCTGTGCGTTTGCCTTTTTTACTTTATATTGCTAACTACAGGTGTATAATTATTTGCCGAGGGGCTTCAGCTTTAATCTTAAATACAGTGCAGTCGTTCATGTCATACTCATTAGCATCAAGTAGTTTTAAAGGGAAAAAAAATTGATATTTTTTTTTTCTGATGAAGCTCACGAAAACTTAATAAGATAATAGAATTACATAAGTGGTATTTGAATCTGCTACGAGCGATGAAAATCATTTTGGAATAAAATATCAATATTTCATTTTTTTCCTAGGAATAACCTGTAAGGTTTTCAAAATTATTTTCAAGTTATAATATTCGGTGCAATTTAATTGTATCTTATTCAACCATAGTTTTTCTTTTTTCCAAGAAGTTTTTTTTCTGTTGGGGTTTAAAAAACACGATGTTTTCATGTTGAGTTGTGGTCTAAAGGATGATAATTAAGTAAATGTTTTCTTTTTTTTTGGTTTATATTATTAATACATGTATTATTATTAACACAGTTTATTCACCGTTATGGAAATTTGTAAGATTGAAAAAAAAAACTATGAATATATTATAATAAGATTATACGATTTAGTCTGTCCTCCACGATTTTTTAAAAAAAAATTATACCATTATAAAATGTATTTTATGTATTTTTATTTTTTACTATTTCGTCTCCCACTTCACTTTATTTTTGGTCAAAATGTATATCATTATCATACCTGAATCGAAAGATCCGAGGCGCATATTGTTTTTGTCCTGTCTGTCTGTCTGTCTGTTTGTCTGCAAACTTTAACCTTCGCCATAATTTTTGAACCATGAAGGATAGAGACTTCATATTTGGTATGCCTACTCCAGTAATGAAGTTCAAGTTCATTTATTTCACTCACACCAACATCAGTGGTACATGAGGCATATACATGAGGTACAATATATAAATTAGTCGTCATAATTGTAAGAAAAATAATAAATATAATTATGATACATTAGCATAAATGAGAGGCATAATATATGTGCAAAGTATACATGTAGCATGAAACATACAATGAAAAAAAGAATTCAAAAAAAGAACAGAGGGTATCGTAACATTTGAATTATGGAGGACAGATGGTGTCGTTTATTTTAGATATAAATATACAAAGGTTTTTTAAAGATTTTAAATTTGTTGTTGACATAATTTCACAAAACTTAAGTGTATTTGGCGTTCTACAATATCTTGGTTGTAAAAGATTCTTTCTGATACTGTTCAATGTTTTACATTCTAAAATGAAATGAAATTCGTCTGCTATTTGCCCTGTATTACACAATTTACAAACTCTTACAACACAAAATGAGCCTGAGCGTGAAAATATTATCCCAAGATATTTAAATTCTTTTACATTTTCAATTGCATTATTATTGTAATAAAATACCTTTTTTGACATTGGTCCTTTAGAAAACACTAGAATTTTTGTCTTACTAACATTAACATTGAGTTTCCATTGTGAACAATACAAATAAAAATCATCTAGAGCCTTTTGCAAATCATTATCTACATCTGTTTCAGCCATGATAACAGTATCGTCTGCATATAACAAAATGAAAAGGTTAAGATACACATTGAATTCTTCTTTAATAGCATCAGTTATACTTTGTAACCCAATATACCTCTGTCAGAGAAAAACTCTTCCAGGTCATTAATATATAATGAAAATAAAAAAGGTGATAGATTTTCACCCTGGCGAACTCCAACATTACAATTAAAATAATCTGTGGTTGTACCATTCAAATTTATCATAGATTTAACTCCAATATACATATTTTTGATGAAGTTAAAACATTTGCCACTGACTCCACTCTTAAATAGCTTATGCCACAATCCAAATCTCCAGTAAAGGGTGGATTATGGACCCCAAAAGGAAGCAGAACTTCGAGGACTAAACGAGCACGTATTTATCCCAAAGAAAGTAAAACAATGGAAAACGAAACAGCGTTGCATTGATAAAAGATGAACAATGAAGATAACGAACCGCAATCAATCTCAAAAGTCCGTTAAAACAATACAAATCAGGAGCAGAGCAAACACGGACCTCCAAAACATCAGAGGTGGGATCAGGTGACATGAAGGATTAAATAAGCACCCCATGTCAACAGATTACACGGAAATCACATGCTCCTTGTCATAATCTGGAAAAGTCTGAAAAAAAGTCTGGAGAAAATCATTGCGGCATCAATGAATTAATAATTAGTATGAGTAACGTTAGTTAGCGGACGGCTTAATGAATAGAAAAAGATGTTTATAGTAATCTAAGAACAAAACTTCATTATTTAGAACTTCCCTTTCTCATGAAGCAATAAAGCCTTAACACCTGCATACGGGGTTTATATCTCTCGGTTGATTCGATACGCAAGAGTATATTCTACGTACGAACAATTCCGTAAAGAAGATATTTATTGACCAACAAGTTGTTGAAATAATCAACATGCAATCTCGTGTAAAGTCCCGATTTGGCATTTATTTAGCAAATTCTATGGTCAATGCAATAACCGAATTGTCAGCAAATACAACCTGTCATGAAGTCAAATGCTGACTGACTTTTTCTTACTAACTGTTACGGTATTATTTACGAAGGGATCTTTAATATTCGTTATAAGTTTTCAATTGCAAGAACCTTTAAATCAAATCTTAATGATGGCAGTCGTTGATAATTCGATGTCTGCTGATAATGGGTTACTAGAACAGTTAACTGCCGTAAAACAAAAGATCAGGAATACTTTACAGATCGCCAGTCAATGAATGGTTTAAAAATTGCTCTACTTATAAAGAAGATGGTTAACCAAACAAATATAACCTGGACTGCTGAATAATTCATTCAGTTTTGATTCCAGATAAAAATTCTGATGTTTACTGGACTCGCGTAATACTTAGTATCGGCCCTCGATGCGCAGGTTCATATTACTCTTGGATCCGTGCCTTGCCGTGAACGTTCATCTTTATTTTACCTACCTTATGATCCATTCGCTTTGTCTTTCTTGTCCCCTTGTTTTACTTTCTACAAGAAGTATACTGTGTTATTTTTGTCCAAGTTAAGCAATTCTCTTGGATACATAATCTAACTTTTTCAGACTTTTATTATGGTTTATCACTTTTACTCCCCGCCGTTTTACTTTCTCTGTGGGCCCATGCTATGCCGTTACAGTCCTTATCGTTTTACTTTCTCATGGAGGAATGCTTTTTACTGTTTTGCTCCGATCCTCTTTGTTAAAAATTTCTCTGAATTTTTTCCTGTGCTGTTTTAATAGTCCTTATTTGTCTGACGTTTTGTTCCCATTGTTAAACCCACCTTGAGAGCAGTTACATTCCCTGTTTTTGCAGGTGCTGCCTGCATGGTGCAGTATGGTTAGAGCATTTGTTTTGATAGAGTCGCGGAGTAATTAAGGAGTTGATACTTACGTCGTGGGTTTGAATTCCACGGCGCGACCGATTTCGGATAACTTCGGACCTTTCAAACCGAAATTAATGTTGCCGTCGAAGTGTTGATACGAAAAAGATACTTCGCTGCTCAATCAGACCCTGGATGCCGAGAAAAAAGGAAAACAAATCAGGAGAAGAGCAAACACGGACCTCTAAATCACCAAAGGTACGTGGGATAGAGTGCCATGGAGAAGTGAGCATCCCCTGCTGACTTGTCACACTTGCCGTGTGCTCCTTGTTATGATCGTGAAATAACGTTGACAATTCAGTACGTAAATAATACCGTAACAGTTAGTGTTAAAGGAGAGGACGTTCTAAGTTTTTAAGAACTTGTGTCCAATCCTTTTGTTTAAACATCAAAACAATAAAATATGTTCAAACCATGATAAAACTTCGTAATTTATCTGCAAAGAACACGCTTTATCCACCCTGAAAATTTTATAAAGATACATCAATTTTTTTTAAAGATATGGGCTCAGTCTACGAAATTTTGGGACAACCCACGTATACCAGAAGAGGTGAAATAATCACTGTAAATAATGTAATTTAAAGTAATGTATACAGATCTTTGCTTTTGTTAATTACATATAAATACAATTTTTCATGGTCTGTGTATTTAATAAAAACAAGAAATTTTTAAAACAATATTGTCATGCATTCCACTGTTCCAGCAGACTCCAACTATGTGTGTAATGTGAAACATTAAATATCCAATAAAATAATTATCGCAGTATCCAATCATTTAGGCAAAAAAGTGATGGTTTGCTTCTTATTTCTAGTGGTTTGATATTGTAGACTAGGCAACATTAGTAACTTAGTAACTGTTCATGATTCATTCACCATGCATTGAACACTGTTGAAGCATGTTCCATACGCAAAAAGGGGGGGGGGGGGTCTAGTCTATCACTTTTATTGATAGAGTTTTATTCACAAGGGTTCGCCACAACTTATTTATCTTCTTTTAAAGATCATCCTTATTCTATAAACTAAATGCATTGAACATTGAACTGCAATTTGAAAGACAACGAGTGGAAGTATTTTTTTTAAATATTAAAAATCAAAAGAGGTTGAGAGCAAATGCTATATTTTTACATGTATCTTGGTTTAATTAGGTGGCTTTGGGGTCAACATCCAGCTTGAGCAAGCTAACAAAAGGTGCAATATATTGCTCTTTGATTTATGAACCCGGTTTATAAAAAGAAGACAAAAAAAAAATATATTTCAAAGAGTGACATCAAAACAGTTTATTTCAAGCATAGACGTCGAAACCTGGGGGAAGGGGGAGGGGAGGGGGGCTTAGCCGCCTCACTTTTTTGAAATTTTGCAAAGATAGACATAATAAAAGCATCAGTTGAACATAATGGGGCGTAGGTTTAGCCCCTCTCCCCCTCCCCACTTTCAACAGTCAATTTTGACATGAAAATTTCATCATCACCCCCTTGTCTTGCATTTATTTAATATTCGATTGTTGTTTCATTAATCAATTGTTGTTTCATTAATCAATCGTCGGTTCATTCGACTGACAGTCGAATAGTCGACTATTCGTTGACATCCCTAATATATTTGCTTTTTAATTTTGTACATATTTTCATAAATAAGTCCGCCATCATTTTGTACGAATCCCGTTAGGCCTCATCTCTATCATATCAGCACAAAAAATATGACATATTAATATAACCTTATCCAATGTTTTACAAGTGTATGCTAGAGGTGCTGCTTGATTAGGCATAGTTGAGTCTTGGTTCTTAATCATCGAAAAACGGTTCAAGTTCCATACTTTGATATATTTTGAATTTTTAAGTTATTTTGATAGATGAAGGGAGACTGAATATCAGAAGTATCCCCTCTGATATTTCGTCTTTGCTTCTGTCAGCATCTGGAACACTCTTTTGTGTAATGGAAAATTTGAGTTTTCTGACAAATTCAGTAACGAATTCAATTGGTAGTTGGACAAAATCTGTTAATTAAACTAGAAAAAAGGGAAAGGTGACATGACTTATTATTAAGTCGTGTTTACCTTTCCATGTTTTCCACCTACATACATCTGAGTGAGATTTTAGGATGACAAACAACAATAAAGTTTTTTTTCTTTATTAGCGGAATTTAATATGCTCCACATCTTCCCTCTCAGTTCCACGAAAGAGAACGTCATTTGATTACAGGGATTCTGTTCGACATCACAGCAAAAACTTCATCGGCTCCAAAATATGTTGCGTCATTGGGATAACAAATTATTGCTGTGAACAATCCGTGGCTCTAAAGTCCATCCTAGCAAGCAATAGCTTTTAAGCAATATAGAACAACATCGAAACAAAACAACAAAAAAATTAAAAATTCAAAAAATAAAGCTGTTTTTGTCTCAATGCTGTATTCAGCACGTCATAGCAAAAACACATAGGTTTAAAAAAAAAAGTAACATAGATATTTAAAAAATAGAACTTCATCCAGTGCAGAAACCCACTCCTAGGTGATTCCAGTCAGCACAATAAAAATGTGTGCGTCATTCTGAAATGACCGGGGGGAGAGTGGCCCCACGACTGACATTACAAAGGTCCCGCATCAGTTCATTGATTTACAATGAACATCATTGCTAGGGTTCTCCGATTATTATCATGTGCTGATTAATAAACAGCGTGTTAAACACAAAAAACTCTTGAAAATAATACAGAATGGTGTCTAAAATTCTGAAAAATAAGTGATTTTTACCCGTCATTCATTTTCAATATCACAGAGGTAAAAGTTTACTTTATTACTGACATTCATTAATTTTTACGGGGGAAAACTGTCATTTATAACAAGATTGGAAAAGGTGGGTTCTATCTGCAAATGAAATCATATGGTTTGAAAAATAATCAGCGACTCACACACAAAACTTTTTTTTACACTATAAATAAAAAAAAGTGGTATTACAAGTTAATAAATACATTTTAAAACTGCATAATTAAACAATGAATACTTTCGGTATATGACTAGCTTTTGTAACATTTTATAACAAACAATACAATCCTTTGAAAATTAAACCTTTTCTGATACATTTTTATCGGTGTCTACATTTAAAGCAAAAGGGAAAAATGCATCACATCCTAAATATTCTAAATAAAATAAATCAAAGTTGTATATCTAAATTAAGAATTTGTAACAGGAATCAAACCCTCAAACTAAATTATGTGTATGTAAGATCTACTCCACTTTATTATATAATGGTTAACCAAGGAATTATAACAATGCACTAGAGGTATGCAGACCGTTTACATGGTCTATAGTTATAAAGTCACTCCGCTGGTTAATTGAACATAGTGTTATCCGTTCATAACATGCGACAAAAAATCCTGTCAGCAGGCACGTTCATCGATCTCATGCCTTTTTGCGTTGGAAATAGCCTTTTTTGGAGTCATCGGAAGACAATTGTGTGCATGCTATTGATTTAATCAGGTGGCAATGAGAGGGGACCACCATAAGAGGCCCAGGGTTCTAAAATAAGCAGCGCTCTCTGTCTTTATCACGTACTTATCTCTGCTGGATTAAGTATGAATAGAACTGTATCGGCTAAGCTTCTAGAAAATTCTATAACATTTCTGTCTGACTACTTAAGTGCTAAAATTAAAGTACAAAACATATGCTCTCCGTTTCAAACCAGCGAATCTACCACATATGTATTTTAAAAAAGAAAAGTATCTACATATTCCTTTAAAAAAGTATTTCCCTGAATCACAATATAATAAAAAAAAATCATGTAAAATGAGACATATTCAGCTACAGGTAATTTTACACCTAAATAAATACTTCCTCTATGACATCATTTCATGATAATTTCTGTTATATAAGTCCTTTTGTTCATCAAATGACATTTTAGCACCGATATCAATACCAACTACTAATTTTCTCTTTGGACAACCAGCTCTCTCCTAAACATTTTCCGAATTAACATTTCCAATCAAGATATTGTTCTTCTTCTTTAGGTGTCTAGGTTTATGCATTCTTCCAGAATATTTTACTACGTTATCTTTGTTTCGATCATTTCCTCACTTATGATTCAGAATTTTAGACACCATTCACACGTTTTTGGCAAATCATACAACTTTCTTGGCCTCTCTGTAGCGACGCTCGTACTCCACCAGCTCCTTTGTCTTGACTCCACCCGCTTTCATGAATGGACAGAAAGTATTAAATAATTTGTCCCAGTGATTAAAAAATGGTTGGAAGTTTGTCATTGGCTTCAAGTGGTGCATATCATGCTTTGGAGCACCACCAACCACCCCGAATGGTTCCCAGTTATGGATACAGAAAGGAAACTCGTACCCAATATGTGCCTCCACACTGACCACGATACTTAACAGCATGTAGAACCAGGTGGTCAAAGGGTGGCACTTGAGGAACCACGAGTTAGTGGTGGTCAGGAAGCCCACGGTGACTAGTTCCCAGGGATGGAGGTACTGAGTTACCCACACAAACGGACTGTTGTAGCGGTGGTGCACAGCGTGGATGTGCTTGTACAGAAAACGCACCTTGTGGTGGGACCAATGCCACACATAGTACTGGAAGTCAAAGATGACCAAACTGGCTACTATGTGCCAGAGAAATTCCGACATGGTTGGAGCTAGGTGTGGAAGCGGGGTAGGCGGGGCCCAGATCCACTGTCCGACGGCGGCAGGGAGGACGAAAAGCACATGATTCCAGAAAGTCAGTTGCAGAGTATCGTAAACTTGTGATAACGTAACCTTTTTGTCCGTCTGAATCTTGTATTTATGAATCCATGGTAACCGTTCGCCGAGAAGATCGGCAATCATGAATGGGGTACAGAAGGAGAAATAAAACACTACGGAGAGAATAACCGGGAAGAGAGGGGATGCTATGTACTCCTCCCTGCCAATCCGAAAATCCCAAATGTATTGTAGTATCCGGTGGTTCGATTTGGCGGTGTAATTTCCATGTAGGGCACCGCTTAGTAGGTCAGATGTATTCCAGATTCCGCGACCGAGAGCTAAAAGATCTACAAAGCTTCCCGACGACATTTTAAATGTACGAGTCACATTTACAGCTGTTCTTTAATGCAACTCGTGTTTTAAATGAATTTTGTAAATAAGAAACAACAACACAACCCCTCTCTCCCGGTTTTCACGTCGCCGATGGTTTAGATTCGTTGGCTCGACTTCCCTTGATGTTTATTATTGACAAAAATAATCTTCTACGTGGGGGCGCGCGAAGGGGACACGAGCTGCTTTCTAGATAACAAATTATTGGGGAATTTCGTACATATAGAGCAGAGTTCCGTGCAACATAGCTGGCTACATGTGGCCTTCTAAATGAACTTCAATTGAAATCCAAGCAACTTAATCTTTGTTCTATATTTGTCAAATTTAAAAGATATGTATTGTTTTTAAATATTGATTTTAGCTCTTATATATCTTCTTACGAATTCAATTTTCTTATGTCAACTGTGTCTTCTTCATTAAAAACGTTGCATTTTGCCATTGTCAAGGTAAAAACTTAGCTTTAATAGCCTAATTAAAACAAAACGTGTGAAATTGTGTTGGGAAAAAATAAACAGAGAGAGGGGGTTGATATTTAAAAAAAAAAAGGCCTATATTTGTTTTTGAAATTGAAGAATTAATTAATTATGAATTACGAATTAATATCAATATAGGTTATGTAGTAATCTATAGCTTTCCATAAACAAAAAATAAAACTCCATTTATGGTAAGTATGAGTTTTTTTTTCTGAAATACCCTTGTATATAGATATGATTTAAAAATATTAAATGAATATTTACCTCACAATTACTTGAACCTAAAAGTTTAAAATATTGCCTAAACTGTGCTTATATATGATCTAATTCTTAAACAACGCGTGTATTTATCCTGTAAGAAAAATAACAACCCTTTCACAAAGATAAAAAATTCAAAAAATATATAGATTACTAGTATACTGAGAAATTTCTCTTCATGGTGAATTAACTTTGAATGGTTCCTTTAATTAAAATGTACATAAATTTATCTATTTTTATATGAATATTTTTTTATTAAAAGAATTGCAACTTGAATTATATCAGGACTCTTTTTTTATACGTGTTCATATCTGTATTGGATTTATCTTTTGGTTATTATTTTATTACTTTTCCATCGTCTTTTTAACGTTTACTTTTTTATGTAAGTTTGATAGCTGTTGAAATATGTGTTCCTTTACTTTCATTATAAATGCAAAATAAACAAATGGATTATTTATTGCCGAGTAAAAACTTGAAAATGGAATAGAATGCAATTCATAATTGAAACACGTTATCCGAAAATCAGGACAATGCTTTATCTTTATTTATAGTGATTGATCTTTATTTATAGTGAATGAAACATAGTTACGAGGAAAATGAAGCAATATTTACCTGTGTGACCTGAGGTCAAACATACCTTGTCCCAGTTCCTTCTTATCAGGGTGCACGAGTGTATATACATAATGGGATCACACCATTCGTCCAAAATTCCAAAGTATTTTAATAATGAAACAATAACCATGCTCTTACACACGCAAACAAACAGTGATCACATTTTCGATCATAAATATGTGTATCATATTTGGGATGAAAGATAATTTTCTTACAATGTTGATTTTTTTCGAAAGAAGAAGATTGTCATCCCAGTGATTAACATAAATTTTTATTACATTAGATAATTATGACAAGAACATTGACGTATAAATGGTAATGTCATCTCTACATAATTTGAATACGCCAGTTTCGAGATTGTAACTCTCCTACGATAGAGGCGCAAAAAGTACCCATTTAAGCCTGGAGGTGGGACAGGTTGTCTCTGTATACAAAAGTGCATAAATAAAAGAACGATATTTATGGCTTTTGAAATTAATTTAATGTTATGAAAAGATAATAATGTTAAGCAATGATGCATTTGATGATTTTATCAAGCTTAACTATTCATATTTACAAATCTAGCTACTATAAATTTTCGGGACTTGAAAACGAAAGAAACGTCATAGTCTTTATATAAAGTAACAGATTTTCTTGATTGTACGAACATTTCCTAAAAAGAAAATGTTTTTTAAGTTAAAATAAGGAAAAGAATCAATATGTTATTTAGATTCCCGATGACCAGATGCATGTGTATCGTATTTATTAGAGGTCCATATCTCTTCCCTCGTCCGAAAAGTCTCACATCCACCGATATTTTCTTCTTTGTTTTGATATTTTTGATTTAAAAATGATGCCTTTACTTTAATTCGGTTATTCTCAAGCTGCAGAGTGCATCCTGACAATCGTGTATTTATGATAAACCGGTATATCGATGATGCAATGTAATCCAACATACACAGTATCAAATATCTGTCCCACCTGTTTGTTTACGCGGCAACGAAACTCCCCTCCTCAACGAAAGAGCGAACCAAGGGAGATAATCTCGAAACTTGCGTATTAAATTAATCAGAGTTTATTGAGTCATCTGAGTCTTTTTGATGACTTTTTGCCATCTGTCTGTTTGTTGTTTGATATCTGTAAACATTTTTTTTACCCCACATGGTATTTAAACAAGCTATAAGAAGCATTAATAGGGGATGGGTAAAATTAAAACATTTTTGTAGTTC
>PRKT01000062.1:375085-408089 GCA_003671525.1 Saccostrea glomerata | reverse complement strand
TGTAAACCTTTGAATCTTTTAAAGGTGTCCTTTGTGTTATTTTTTGTCATTGGTGTTACAGCTTCTGCTTGGATATGTAAATACACTAACAAGTACTGATCAATGATTCAAAGTCATGTGATAGTAATTATTTATTATTCGGGCATAACAATTTGATTTCATTTTTCTACTGTCATATATCTTATGATTGGATAGTTATGTCTATGTCGTTACTGTTTTATCCTTGGTGTTACTAGTCAGACTCAAAATGTATAATGAAAGAAATCCCCCGCCAATTTTTTATGTTAAAACCATATACTCTTATATTCACCTCTAGGGTAATTTCATTACTATCCTTTTCGGAAGGAAGGAGAACAACTTTATTATTTCTTTCTAAGTATTACACAAAATTTCCTTAGTGTAACCTTTATGTCCTTTGTGTTATGCAAATATCCTTGGTGTTACCAACACATTTTTCCTATTTTTATGTTCTAAATCTTTATACAATTTCATCGAAACTTGCAACACAATACTGTCGTTTTCTAATGCTAAGTTTATTTGCAAAGCAAGTATTTTGTGCTGAGTTAAATGATGTATGCCTTAAGTAAACGTGTAAGATATTTACAAAAGTTACAACACTTACAACTTTCAGCTATACTTTATCTGATAATTTTCTGTTATGAAGCTTCAGTTTGATTCAATAGAATAATTTTATCACTATGTTGAGATTGTTATTCTAAAAACCTTATTTTTTTTTTTAATTATGATTTTACTATGACTTTTAACTAAGTAACACCATGGACATTTATTGTTGGGTCCATGTACATATACTGTTTTTTTTAGTATATGCTAATAGAATTCTTTGTGCTTTAACATTGTTTATGCATCTATGATGTTTGAATGCTAAAATAAAACTTTAAAAAGTTTAGATTGCCACATTTATTTTTGAAAAATACTGGTGTTGGAATTTGGACAAATTTTGAAAATGACTCATGTGTACTACTTCCTGGAGTAGAAGTTTATTTTTTCTTTAACTAAGAAAGCTTAAAACCTAGGATCCACCCCCAGAAGTCTGCTGCCGTAAATTGTCTTGCTGGCGTTTTGGGAATATGGGTGATTTGCATCAATTACACTTTTATTGACTCCATCGCTGTCGAAATCGGACGAGATTTCTTGGCATGGTCTCACATCCACCGATATTTTCTTCTTTGTTTTGACATTTTTGATTTAAAAATGATGCCTTTACTTTAATTCGGTTATTCTCAAGCTGCAGAGTGCATCCTGACAATCGTGTATTTATGATAAACCGGTATATCGATGATGCAATGTAATCCAACATACACAGTATCAAATTTCTGTCCCACCTGTTTGTTTACGCGGCAACGAAACTCCCCTCCTCAACGAAAGAGCGAACCAAGGGAGATAATCTCGAAACTTGCGTAATACAGCTACCTTATAGCGAGCGCAGTGAGCGTCGGGAAGCGACGCTCGTCACTGCGAGCTCTTAAAGCAACGCCTGTGCGAAGAGAAAATTCGGACTTCTGCACATTCATTCGATGGAATTTTTTGACGCCGCAATTTCGACCCACAATGCAACACTTGTTAAGTTACGTTCTCGCGAGAATCACGGCAAATGTTCAACAAAAAGTTTACTCGCCTTGATTAAATGGATATATATTGAAGATAAATAGAAAACAAAACGTTCTTCTTTAACTTTCAGCACTGTTCAGGCTTTTTCTCGGAATATTGCGACTTATATACGTCATGTGACGTCAGAGTCTAGACGCACCAAATGTCACGTGCGGTTTGACGAGCCCGATCTAAATCAAAAGAAATAGAAGAGTTTGCGCTCGCTCTAACGGTCGCACCGTCATCATATTAGCGATCGTCACTGCGAGCTCTTACAGCAACGCCTGTGCGAAGAGAAAATTTGGACTACTGCACATTCATTCGATAGAATTTTTTAATGCAGTAATTTGGACCCACAATGCATCACTTGTTAAAGCTACGTTCTCGCGAGAATAAAAGTTCAACTAAAAGTAAACACACCCTGATTTAATGGGAAAATATTGAAGATAAATAGTAAAAGAAACGTTCTTCGTTTACTTTCAGCACTGTTCAGGCTTTTTTTTGGGGGGGGGGGGTGTAACTTACATACGACGACGTCATGTGACGTCAGAGTCTAGACGCACCAAATGTCACGTGCAGTTTGACGAGCCCGATCTTAATTATAACAAAATAAAAACCGGTATCTGCGCTCGCCATAACGGTCGCACCGTCAACATATTAATATAAAGACATATAATAACATGATACTGTTGTATCATGATTTGATCTGTTGTATCAGGATTTGAAGATAGGTACAATTCAATTATACCTATACAGGTTCAATTCTTTTTGCATTGTTGAAAATAATGCACGCTCCCTTGGAGACAATATTTAACATGGAGGGCAAAGCACAGAACCTACAGAGCGACGACAATGAGGATGAAAGGAAGATAAAGGTAAATTCAAAATGTGCAAAAAGCATCATATATGTATTACAATACACATGTATATCAATAAGTGGCATATCATGGCAGCCGGATGATTATTCCGATAGTTATTGTTGCCAACATCTTAGTATTTAAAGATAGATTCAGTATAATTGTACCTATCTTTAAATAAATTATACATATCTGCAATTCATTGCATTTGTACCTATCTTCAAATCAATTGTACCTATCTTCAAACGAATTAAAGATAGATTCAATTTAATTGTACCTCTCTCTAACTGAATTGAAAATAGGTACAACTGATTTAAAAATAGGTAAATTCATTTGAAGATAGGTACAATTATTTGAAGATATATATATATATATATATATATGTATATATATATATATATATATATATATATATATATATATATATATATATATATATATATATATATATATATATATATATATATATATATATATATATATATATATATATATATATATATATATATATATATATATATGTGTGTGTTCATTTGGCGTCACATACTAATAAGTATAGTTTAATCCAGTCCCCTCTTCTTCTCGACTTTAGTGGACTACATGTGAAAAAATATCGGTTTTATGGGAAAAGGCTATCAACATAACATATACACCAAATTAAATAAAACAAAAATGAAGACTAGGACCAGTGATCGATGTTTAAACCATACTAGGTAATCAAAGATTACGAAACTCACCTCGACTAATGTTATCAGCATAAGTAATGCATATCTCACATCATGTTTTCTTTATAAAGTTTGTATGCATCCTAACAAAAATGTTCCTGCAAGTTCTGTTTAAAGTAGGTCTTAAAGTTCATTTGGAATTGACCTGTTCTAAAATTCTCAGAATTTCTCCAAACTCTCTATGATAAAAGTCATTGATATCCTAAACTGAAATCAGGCAAAAATTAGTTTCTATGTTTTATAGTTACCATGGCAACATGTCTTAAAGTTCGAAAAATGGCATTTTTTAACATGTTTAGAGCCCCATAGTTAATATTTGCGGCAAAGCAAACAATTGGCAATGACTGTTTCCAAAAGTTGAAGGTCAGATGTCTCAATGCATGATAAACATGTTTGGTAAATCAACTATTACATACGTTACTATGGTAACTAATTATTCAAAAGTAAAAAAAAATATTCATTAAATTTTATAAAGTCATACACGTAAAAATAAAAAGCAATTATAGGATGAAATGTGACCAAATAATAGAAAAAAGAGCCTTGAAACATATACCAAGAACAAAATATGATATTTCATTTTGGTTGGCAATGGTTGCCAAGGTTTTTATACCACAGAGAGCCTTCAAAGTAACACTCTGTATGTTTAAATCTGATCCTATCTTTTAAAAAAAGCACAATTTCTCATAACTAATTATCAATTTTATAATATGTTGGTGTGCTCCAAGTTTTCCCATTTGAAAAAAAATCAGATTAGATTGTTTAAATAAAGCGTTGCTATGGAAATAAGCAGAAAATATATGCTTAAAAACCTGAAAAATATTTTCTGTCCTTGGATACGTACCCTTAAATGTAGATTCCCAAAACTTTTATGATTGATATATTAACAGCTAACTTGACTTTTAATTTTGACTATCATCCAATCTCTAAGTGGATGCAAGAAGTTGGCACACAGGGTTTAATATTGATATAAAGTTCACAAAATCGAACATTTTCCCTTCTTGGTAACCATAGCAACAGTGTTGTTTTATTCATCAAATTTTATCAATATGATATTCAACTTCAGTTCTAACAGGTATAAGTACTATTCAAGCTGAGTCTTTTAATTTGTTTCTTGATTAAATGGCAATTTAATTCTTAATGCAGCGAAAAATAATTCACTTTCAAGCATTGGTACTTTGTTTCCATGGTAACACTGCAAAGTAGCAATTATACCCAATTTTTCTTATGGTTTTGGTGTTGCAAGGTCCTAAGGATGCATATTTGCCAGTCTTGAATTTTCATGTTTTTCCTCAAGACAGTAGGATTAACCCAATCTCAGTTATTGGTTTTGCATGTTTACACTGTGTTTCCATGGCAACCATAAACGTTATTTATAGAATAATATTGCTTATACTTATATACTTAAGGTCAAACATTTTCATTGTTTTTCTTAAGTCGTTGATTGAGTTTGAGCATGTAACACCTACCATTAGTGAATACGGAGTGTTTTACAGCATATTTCAGCATTTAAAATGTATTCCAAAAGTACCCTTGGTTACCACTTACTTAGAGATATAATCTAAACAGTTTCTTTATAGTATAAGTGACATCAAGGTGTCATGTTTTTGTGAGAATGGTTTGTTTGCTTTTCCTAGTTTTTATTAAGCCACAGTCAAGATTTAAAGTGGCTGAAAATCGCGATTTTTCAAACTTTTCCGGCTGTTGCCATAGCAACCGAGACACATAGCAACGAAATTTTGTTTGATATTTGTTTCTGGTGTCAAGTACTAAGCATGGGTGAAGTTTCATCAAAATCGGTGACCATGCGTGGCAACGAAGTTTAAGTGGTTACAGAGAATGGCTATTAAATCATACAGGCCATGAAAATTACAGAGCTGCTCCAAAAACTTTTACCTGGTCACTCATTTGGAGGAGTAAAGATCCCCCGTTGATTGATCTCACCTGCTGTGATATATATACGAAAATTCTGCATTCAAATTCGGAATAAAAACTAAGGTCTCACAATTGTTATGAAACAAGCTACCCAAAGGTGACCTAATGTTAAGCGATATTTAAGGTCATTCAACGGACCATAGAATTTACAAAATGCTGACTTAAAACTAGGTTGTTGAAATCTCTTTTGGTGTCTTGTATTTCAAGTTCACTGGAAAATGTTGAGTCTACGTACTATAGTATGCATGGAATGAGACACGGAGATAAGAAACAGCAATCAAGCTTATAAAACCACTGAATCAATACAGACGAGGAGCTGAGTAAATACCAGAGAATGAATCAAGCCATTGGGTAGTAAGCATCCCCTGTCGAGCAATCACATCCATTGTGTGCTCGGTCAATCGGAAATTTCCGTAGACAATCCGACATTTACTCTTTGCACTCTGTCCATAGGATCTATACGTCATATTTAGTACATACACAGATACAAAATTCTTAATTGCCTTTATAGACCTAAAGCTTTTTAGTTTTAATTTTTTTAAACAGACTAACTTGAGATCTATTTGTTTTGATTTTAAGCCTATACTATCTTTTAAAAAAATTCTTAAATTTAAATTTTGCATAGAATGACTGAAAATATTCATATTCCAAAGATGGGGGGTTTCCGTGTTCAAAAGGCTGTTGTGTTAAATTTATCTGGTCAACCATGATAAAGTATGTGTTTTTGTTTACCTTATATATAATTCTTAATAGTTTTAAAGAAAAACTGGCATATAAACAGTTTAGATTTTGAGGATTATTAATAATAATGGTATTTCGATATTTTCTTCTGAAAGACGTAGACAGATTTAACATCAATTTGTTAATGTTTTCCAACAAAGATTTCAAATATTCTCTTGGCAAATGAATATTTTTTGATTTTAACATAATTTTTTTATGATTTGGTGCATAGCTAAATAAATTATGATAGGAAACTTCTTTACGTTCAATTTTGGCTGTTGAATTTTTAGAGGTATGTACTCTGACACATTTTGTATGAAAATTAACCTGCAAAGATATACCTTTTATGGCTGTTTTAGTTAGTTTATAACTTATTCAAGATATTCAAATTAAAAAATTATCAGTTTGACATTAAATTGAAGTAACTATTGTTAATTAAAACCACCGAGTTGAAGGCTTCAGCAAGTGATTTCTTCTTCTGATGTAGCAGCTTTTTGAATTAATTCTATACAAAGAAATAACAAAAATAAGAAAACTTTTATTAATAACATTATAAGTATCATGTAACAATTTGTAAAATTACATTAAAATTCATCATTGATTATTAAGCGCCCTTCCAAGTCAAATTCTACATTGTATCGTTACCAATAAAATAGTATAAAACATGATAAAAATCCAAGTAGAAGTATATTAAATTAATAATATCACATGCATATAATATTTACATATTTTAAAAAAAATTGACAAAAGCATTTAAAGGAAATTGTCATTAAACACAATACAAATACAATGTACATATATATTACATTAGCAGAGATGACTACTGCATTTCAAACTGTCTTCCTTAACGTTTACGTTTATTTGCGAGTCTCGCGACATTCCTTTACTCGCGAATATTTCGTCTCAAATCATGTTTTTAAATTTATATTTACGTGTAATATTGTCTCTGTCGCGAAAATTAGTAGTTGCAGATGAATTTCAAACTAAAGAATCCGAATTTTTATGTCGTGAATAAATTAGTAATTTGTTTACAGTATTTCTAAACATTAAAACCAAAGAGAGTTTGCACATTTTTAATTTGAAGGAAAGAAGTTTTAGCAAAAGCTTTAATATTATTCTTTCAAAAAATGATCTAAAGTCGGGAATACATAACTACATGTATGCTGTCAACAGCTGAATTGCATGCGGACTAATTTTAAAGTTGGTGTCAATGTAGCGAAATAATATTCTACAAATTTTACAATTTAACTTTTTTCGTTGCATATTAAAACAGTTGCATTGCATTTCAGCATCAATAGTGTGTATAGACATAAATAAGTAACAAGATACCATATTCATATTTATTATGTTTTATAACAGTTGCTGATAGGTCACGTGTGGGTGTAGTTCTCCCTTTATGAAGGGATTAATATGTAGCATTAAATCTCAGTAACTTGTCAACATATTTAAGTTGGATGTAAACATTGGCATACAAATAAAACAACTGCAGATTGCCAACATACCTATATGTACTATATGTAAACTAAATCATGCTTTATTGTTGTGAGCCCCATATACTAAACCTTTGACACACATTTTGACCTGTGGGTTATATTACATTAATATATATTAAAGACTAAGGACATGTAGTGCAAATGTAAGTCTTGAAACTAGTAACAAAGATTATTATACCGGAGAATGTTAAACTTTCTATCAAAAAAAGGAGGAATGATATATGTACATGTTCAATTATCACATTATGTACACCTAGTAACATACATGTACATTTTTGTCATCAATACTGTTACGCTTATTATTATTATAAATTATACACGGCTTACTGCGTTCAGAATCATGACGATCAAACTACATGTACCAACTACCCTGCCTCTTGTTTTATAATACTAGTAATGTCCTCTACAAAAAATTTGAATTTTTCAATTAAAATTTGTACATATATGTGACAATTCATATAAATTTTAATAATTCAATTTTTTGTTGAGGACAATAATATAAGGACTTTATAAAGATTTGCTGGAACAAGATGAGATGGATATAGAACGAGAAATACTTTTACTGTTAAATAGTGTTGAAAATGTTATTTTTGAATAACAGATCAATATTGTACCATTCTCTACAGTTACTGAAATTCTTAATTTCAATAAAACTTTATTCAAACAAACACACAATATTTTTTCTTGTATGTTTTACCATCACATTACAAAGATAAATCTCTGCCTTTCAGTTGTTAACATAAAAATGACTGAAAATTAACTAAAAATCGACTGAATTACAAAGTTTTTCCATTCTGTAATTATTCAGACCATTCAGTGTCCCATTCAGTGAACTGAAAAGTGCAACATTTTTTCTCGTGTTCATTAAAGTTTTATTTTCTTCACTTTGATATCCAGTAATCAATATTCTATAGGAACGCCTCCAGTATAAAGTTGCTTTTATATATAGATGCTCAAGGAAACATACGCGTATTTTAAAGAAAAAAAATCACTGCATTATCTTGCTTGCTTGAGTTTTAAGTGAATACCGGTATTTTATTTTATTTTATTTTAAGCGTTTGTTGGCTTTGTTTTATCGCCAAACATTTGCAGAATTTTTCACCAATTTCGTGAAAAAAGTGTCACCTCATTGCAAAAATACCCTGTACCTTTATTTCTTTGTTTCACTTGCTAACTCTGAATCCGCGTTCATATACATTATAGCATTTACAACGTGTGGATAGTCCATAGCAGATCTTACAGTTCTGGAATCCTTTGCGCGTGGACTCTGCTTCTCTACTGTTGTAAGTGTAAAGGAATCCGTTTTCGACAATCTAGAAAAACTGCTCTCTTTCCATAAACGTTTTGTCGTTCTTGAGCAACAAAAGCTGAGAAAAATAAAGCAGCCTTGAAGACAAATTAATGCAGTAGCCAAATAAGATAAAACAGACCATGTAATAAAGGCGTCAAGAATCTGCACAAACCAAACCAAACCCGTAATAGAGAATAGCTTTGCAAAGGTTTTTACTTCTGAAACTTTATCTTTTCTCATTTTACTTGATGAAGAAATTCCTCGAACAGTATTTAAGAAAAAGAAGCAATTGATAAAGCAGGTAAGCGAGAGGGGAATAACGAATGATACGATGTTTGAAATAATATTCTCCACAAAACATATTTGTACTCCATATCCAAGCGTCCCGTTTACTACAAACATAACTATAACGTTTGTACAAACGATGACTAAAGGTGTTAAGTAAGAAAATGCAATGTAACGGTAGAAGGTACTGATGGTGAAGTTAACCCCTGATCGCACTAGATTCTGACTATTAAACACTCTGTACATGTGGAAACAACAAATTAACAGACAGGAGCAAGTGCACAACCAGAAGTAGTGAAGGAGGATTCCAACAATTTCACAGGCAATACGGTCGTCTTTATTGTTAGAAAACAGAAACAAGAGCTGAGCACAGAACAAAGAAAGTACAAGACTCATCAGATTTAAACCGGGTATCGTCCGTAATACCTTGAACAAACAATACGTTATAAATGTAATCAGTAAGCACACTAAACTTATGCCTGTGCACATCAAAGTAAATATCTGAAGAGGTAAATCAGATTCAGTAGAAGATATTGTTTTCTTCTGAATATCTTCCTGACAAATATGAATTTTTCCTTTCAAAGAAAAAACAAACTGCCCTATTTGGAATCGCTGTTGGGTCTTCTTTAGGATTATTTCGAGAGTTGCATAATCAATGGTAAAATCATCCTTATCATAGACTGTTTGTTTACAAAAAAGTAAAGAGCTCACGTGGTTATTTTCTACAGGTGACTCGAATAGGGACCTGTTCAGCGAGTCCAGGTAACCGTAGTAGGCCGAAGGTAAAGGATAAATCCATTTGTTGACAATATATTGTGGTGTGTGTTGTAAGCCCTGTACCTGTACTGAAAGGGTGGAAAAGGATGAGATATTGTTTCTGATGCCCCCTAACATATCCGAAGTAGTAAAATTAAATGAAGAAGGAAATGAGAATAAGGAGAGTTCAACCACAGAACGGTCAAAATAATTATACGCTTGTAATTTTATGTAAATAAGAGTTTTGAAATTTAAGGTATTATGGCATTGCCCTAGTTGTCTAGAAGTAATCAGAGGAATAACAAAATATTTCTTAATCCCATGAAAAAGAATTTGATTTAGCTGTCTTTGTATTTCAGAAAAGATATCTTTCACTGTTTGATTCAAATTGAAGCTGGATATGGTTTCTGTTGATTCGACGTTAACATACACTTCAAAATTCAGTGTGTATATTATTCTCGTTGCAGTTTTAAAGAAAACAACGCATCTTTCGTCTATTAAGTTTCTGCCAGGGTAACAGCTTAATTGGTCACTTTGCATCTCCTGAGAAAAATAAAAAAAAAACATTAGGTAAACTGTCATATATAGTAAAAACAAAACTCATAGCATAAAACACGGACCCCCGGAAATTCCAGGGGTGGGATCAGGTGCCTAGGAAGAGCACGCCCTCTTGACTTGTCACACTCACCAGGATATATGCTAACCAGGGATTTTTAACTATTTTATCTAGTTTACAGTTATATTAAACAAGTATGTTGAAATCACTGTAAAATCAACTTATCTGTCACTAACCTGCTTTGATTTTTAAAAATTGGTTGTTCTCGGTCCATTGCGAGCTAACTTAAATCGCGAGCAAGAGATGCTATACTCATCTCATTTCTTGAATTTCAGGGAAAAGATATGCAAATAATTCAGATACATGTATCCCCTCTGTTGATTTTATTTTTTTTTTTTGCTTGCACCTCAAAACTATTTTGTATGCTTTAAATGATGGGTGTGACCTATATTTTCAGAATTTCTTAAATTTCAATTAATATTTGTGTCCCAGAAATCAAAGATTCGGGTGCAGATAGTTTTTGTTCCATTTGTCAATATTTTTGTCTATCGTTTATGCGCCAAGAATTGCCTTGCCTATAACTGATTCGTTTGATCTATTGCTTTTCTATTCAAAATGTGTATTTCTAGCGACAAAACCCTTTTAAGTACTAAAAATGTTGCTCTCTTCACCTCTTCACCTCGAGAATTAAAACATATCTAAGGGTACTTAGCTATTAAATTGCCACCAGCTTAAATCCCAAAGAAAAAATCCACAAATAATAAGACCGTATTTAATTTGAAATTGGATGATTCCGCAGCCTCGAAACTAAATAAAATAAAATAAGAGGCCCAACGCTCACTTGAGTAACTTTGGCCAAGCTGTTCTTTACAAGATCCCCCTTGTAATACCTATTGTGGCCCCGCCCTTCCTCTTGGGGACTTGATTTAGACAATTTAGAATCTACATTTCCCCAGGATGCTTCCATATTAGTTTCAGCTTTTCTGGTCCAGTTGTTCTTGAAGAACCGACGGACGACTGACAACGGGTGACGAGAATAATTCACTTGAGCCTTTAGTTTTAAAAAAAATCCCATTTTTCATCAATGTGTGTTTAATCTAACTTTCTCCTATATACAAAAGATTTCAGTCTATGGTTACGGAAATTGTCTATAACGTCCCTTTGGTTAACCGATCATGATATATAGTTAAAAGGTAACGAGGCCAAATAACCATGATTTTACATGCAAGTCGAAGCTATTCGCAAAATTTATATAGGATGTGACAAACGAACGGACCGACGCCAGATTCCCTAGATGTTGCTTTGCTTTTTGGGCATCACAAAATACTACTCTTGTAAAATTACTTATATAAAATTCATTAACTTTAAAAGTTTGTAAAACAATACAACCTCGTAAAACTGTTACAAACTTACAAACCATGTTATATGCATAGCTTATGACTTACCCCTTGATTTAAAGAGGATTGAAATCCGTGAAATATGAACAATTGCCGAATAAGAGGAGGTCGAATAATATTTGATCCTGGATCCGAGTTACATAGGTATTGGCGACTCTGTTGTAGCAAGCATTCTGGAGCACATGGTTTATAGCAGGATTCGCAGAATCTGTTCTTATACCTGGGTTCAAAAGGATTGGGCAAAGTAACACCAATATCTGGAAACAACGAGCATGCTGCCTGATAAAATGGAGTATAATTAATGCTGCTGTTATCACACGTGTCTATATCAACTGGACCCTGTGGATTGCAATGTTGACAAAAGTCTGTGTTCAAATATTCACTATAGTGTGAATTTTCACATGCCCATTGTATATCAGTGTCATATGTTTTAAGACTAGTTGTAACGTTACAGCGAGAATATCCGTCCTTGAATGCCCTAGGGCATTGAAATGAATCGCCTGTATTAAACACTAGCGAACAGTTTTGTGAAAAAGCATTTGATATCATATCAGTGAAACTTGCAGCATAATAAATGTTTAGATCCCCCCGACACACAATGTTAACCTCCCACGCTTTGTAATGAGAAGAAAAATTGAAACTTTTTTCTGTGACTTCAAATTTGTGGTTACAGAGGTAACAGTATATATTTTTATATGATAATTTCCCAGAGGAAACTGGAAACATATCAAATCGGCCAATGCTGTTTTCACACATGCGCCGCATGGCAGCATAATACTCCGACCCATCATACAGGTTGTCGGCCCTGTGGCAACCGCTGATAACTGTGAACATTTGAGACTTTCTTCCAGTGTTGATGCTGTCAGAGATGCATTTGATAGGCCACATCAGTGCAGTATCCAGACAGCATTTACAAGGCTCTTCCAGAATGCACATAGGATTGCACTGACAGTCATCACGAGTTTGGTTTCTAGCAAGAAGTGGTAAAAGTGTCTTATCACATATGCCCTCCGGAAAGAGAGACAACCGTTTCATCAGTAAACTCGAGATGTTAATTTGTTTATCAAGAATTGTCATTATTCCTGGAATATACGATTCGGTTGTATAATTTGCTTTTGTGTGTTTTAATATATCCTCATGTAAGGAATCTTCCCGTAAAACCAGATTCTCGAACTTGTACTGGAATGAATCGAATTCAGAGGTTTGTACTTTGATATCATTAAAGAGGTACCATTTATCATCCTTGGTGTTGTTAGGGTTTCTTGTGTTACAGAAGAGACAGAAGACATTTTTGTAAGGATGGGTCATGTCAATCACAGGGTTCTTTCTGCAGGCTAATTCTAAGTCCTCCTCATACTCAAACCATTCCCCCGTCACGTTACAAGAAGCTATTTTTGAAGATATCTGTTCAGATTGGTGGCTTGGATTGCACATTGCACAAAATATATTAGTGTACATTCTGTAACGAAGGTCATATGTCGATTCACAAGCCCTCTGAATATTTTTGTTTATTTTCTTCTTGGTGTTGTTACAACGACTCCTTTCAGCATTTGGAGAAGGTACCTCCATTTGAACCGGTAGTGTGTAGTCAGGTACATATAATAACGCACAAGATACATTCCTTGCATAAGCAAATATTTCTTCATATGAAGACAGGTAAAAAATTGTCCCTTTGACAGCGCAATTATTGTCAGTAGTTATACTCCATTCAAGCAAGTCTTCCTTCTTTTCGCCATGACAGTAAGCACACGGACGATTAGCGTACGATACGTTATTCCTTGTAGAGGTTACTGGTGGTCTAGTTAAAATTTCCTCAGCTGAAGCCTCGTTTTCACACTCATACCTCTGCAATGTACTGCTGTTTTGGGGACATAATGTAATCATAGCATACGACGGAGGTAATAGATTCAGTCGTACAAAGTTAGTTGGATAATTGATAATTATTGATTTGTAGACAGAATACGGTTTGTTGAAATATTTATCAGGGCAACAGTTTCGTTCTTGAAAACAACTTTCCGAGCAGGAACATGCTGGACATAGATTTGATTTTCTGTAGTCACCTCTCAGGCGGTTAGAGATTGGCCAATCATAACATGTGTACCCAGGACCACAAACATTGATATAGTTTTTCATCAGGTCGGTCATATTAATGCTGGCGTTTACAATGCTCATAATGACATGTATAGAAGAAATGGTTGCTACAACAAAAGAAACACTTTGTCGGTGAAGAGCCATTCTGATCTGCAAAAAAGGAATGCGATGTACATGTAAAATTAGTGTAAATGATATGCATTATTTCTAGGCCCAGCATTTTCATTTATGTTATAAGAGTATGGCATGTCAAACCTTGCAGCGTATTCGATCTTTCCTATTTGTTTCAATTCAAATTGTATAATTTTTATTTGTATTAAATATATTTCTATATGTATTCTTTAATTTTCTATTTGTATTCTTTAGTTTTCTATTTGAATTGTATAATTTTACATTTGTTTTCTATATTTTCCATATCTTTTGTAAAAAAATCATTTGAACTGTATAGTTTTTTCCCATTTGCATTCTATATTTTCCATTTACATTGTATTTTCTTATTTTTTTTGCACTGTGATAGCTATGTAGATTAAGCAAACAAGTAAAGGTATTAACATCTAGTACTCTTGAATTCTTTTTTCTGACACCTGTATACATAGGACAATCAAGTAAAAACTGTTTTTCATCTTCAACAATAGTTTTACAATGGAAACTAAATCGGCACATATTCTTAATTTGGAAAGACAAGAAAATAAATTCTTATGAAGTGGAAACATAAGTATGGTTGGATTTCAAATTTATTGACATCATGGTTAAATAATGACATGTGGACTGACAGCTTACCTTATCGAGTATTGTTAATATGATAGAGTTCAGGAAAAAAGATATTTTCAAGAATTTTTTAAGTCTACGACTAAAATTTTAAAATCTGTGTTAAAGTTAAAATTTAATAACATCTTCTGTCTTGAATTTATAAAACTCTGCCAACATTTTTTTTTCACTGACATATCGAGTATCTTCCAAGCAAATATTCCTGAGTAAGACATTGCAGTTATCATTTGAGTTTGTTAATTTTCCTAATCTGGAAAAATATTTAAAAACAAGCTGGTAGATTTTGGCATGTACAGGAAAAACACCCCCATACTTTTTGTATGTTCTAAGTTTGATGTTTTTTTTTAATGCACATCAAAGATGATTTTTAAGATAAAATTTTGATTTTTTTCAAAAAGAGTTTTATCAAAATTATTTGGATTTGTAATAAAATCAGAGATCCAAACTTCTGGGGATTATGTTTAAATTGGAACAATAATAGATTCATATAGCTTTAACTACAAGCTGCATGGGTGAGAGATTAGAACCAAATAGTAGTTTTTGCTTCAAGCTTTTCAGACTCTAGCAGCAAGATCACCATAATCATGTTTTAAATTGCCATTTGATTGTAAAAATATACCAAGATATCAGTAATATTTATATTTTTACTATTGTTATGTTAAATCCATTGATAACATTTCTTTATTTTACTGGTAGAACAAATAATAACCTTTGTATTTTCCTAAGTTTGCATGCAACTTCTACCCTATATGATATCTTGAAAGCCTCTCTATAAAATATGCAGGTCTTCAGTTGACTGTTAATAAAACAAGATCATCTGCAAAAATGTTATTAAAAGTTAAATCTAAAGAAACAGGGTAAGTCATTACTTTATCAAAATACTTTTAAAAGTAAAAAACAAAAACAAAATTATTAAATGAAGTTTAACTTAAATTCTCCCCTTGTTGAATAAAGAAACCCACTTTAGTCTTACAGCATCTTTTGTTGTAGAGTAAATGTTTTATAATATTGACTTTTTAAAATCTTAAACAAAAGAGCTGATCTACATACAGTATCGAAAGATTTGGAAAAATCGACAAAGCACAAAAATTTCTCCATTTAATTTAACAGGTATTTCTTCATTAAAGTTTTGAGGATGAAAACAATCTGTTGTACGATATCCTTTCCTAAATCCTGCCTGACAATGACTTAACAGCCCTTCTGATTAATTAAGTCGGGTTTGGAGAAGTCTTGTAATAAAATGTTTACCTAGACAACTCGTTACAATCAATCCTCTAAAATTACTGAAAGAACTATATGCGGTATAAAGTCAATGGCCATATAAGAAACCTCTGGAATGAATAGCAACAAAGTTTCTGGAGGTTAAAAAAAATTATGAGTCGGGCTATTTTTGATAAGTCGGAACTTTTGTTTATCCCATGTTATTAATTAATTTTTAATATGTAGAGTAAATACACGCTGTGTCGTAAATTTCAAAATCAGATGGCTTTAAATACTAAATTTATAGCATGGAAGTACAACTAATTATTTCAATTATAAATGTGTTAAACTCTTGTAGGATGTCACAAAAGTAATGCATATATCGGTATGTTCTCACTGTTATTTTGAGAAACGTCGATATTTTAACTCACCATTCGCGTTCTCTTCCCGTGGTCTTGTTCACTGAAAGCAATCCTGTAGAGCAGTTCTACCGCTGTAATCTTGAAATGACACTCAATCACATATTTAAGTGTCTACCATTTCAAATGTCATAGGTCATCATTAGGGAGCTAGAGGCTTCGCTCTATATATTATTTATACCATCATATGATTGCATTAACATTTCCCAGTGATGCATTAGATCTGAAAGATAAATATCGTTTATCATTGAATCACTGATTGCAATTAATAATAAATAAATAATAAATTATAAACAAATGACAAACTTAAATATCCTGATAAGATTTTTTTTCCTAAAACCTACTGTTTTTAAAGGTTAAACTTCATCAATCTTCATACAATGAACATTCAGATCATTTCCTATGGGACCCGCTCATTTCACACTAGAGTGTCAAAAGTATTACTCATGTTATAAATGTACATTGTCTTAATTTCAAAATACATAAACATGTTTTACAAAACACAGTATTTTGTTTTTATCTGTCATTTTACGACAAAACTTTTTTCTTCAATGAAAAGAACGGGAGGGAAAAACATGAACACGGATATTTTAGCTTACCTGAACTTAAAGCTCATGTTGATATTTTTGCAAAAAATTTAAAGACTAGCTGTTTAATCTGTCATTCATTTAAAAGTTTTATCTTTTCACATTTACCCCCCCCCCCCCAAAAAAAAAGACAAGAAATCAAAAGGCAAATGAACAACAATTTTCACCCAAGTCACCTTTGCCCTGCTTTTTTCCCCAAAAGATTTGATTTTAAAAGAATCTCCTTTAGTCTCCTACCCAGAAGAGATCACGTCAGGGAATGTCACTTAAATTCATTCAACATGTGGATACATGTACTTCAAATGTAAAACCTTGCTCTATTCGATTATCTTGTTATGTATACTAGTATTCAAAATCTTGTTATGTATGTTTAAAATCTTGTGATGTATATACAAAATCTTGTGATGTATGTTTAAAATTTTGTGATGTATATACAAAATCTTGTGATGTATGTTTAAAATCTTGTGATGTATATACAAAATCTTGCGATGTATATACAGTGTACAAATTTTGTGCAGCATGTTCAAAATCTTGTTTGTTCAAAATCTTGTGATGTAAATTCAATACATTGTGATGCATATTCTTGTGATGTTTGTTCTTATAATATTGTGAAGTATGTTCTTATAATATTGTGAAGTATGTTCTATATTCTTATCTATGACAACAGTCGAATTTATATCCTTTTATATATGGTTTGTAGATTCAAAGTGCTGATATATCAGGTCATCTAAGTCAGGGTATACCAACAATAAAAAAATTGAAAATTTTTAAATTGGAACATATAGCAAAAATTGTAAAAAAAAAAACAATCAAGCCTGATTTTTTTTAGTACTTTTATTTATTATGAAACACACTAGTAACTACCAAACATTATAATAAGCAGGGTTTTGTAAATACTCTGTCATAATATATAGATTTCACTTGGAGAAATGTGACCCAGGCTAGCGCTGTGATCCATGGGACTGCAATTCATCTCATTAAACAGGATGTGGCCTTCCTTCGTCCCTCTGTACTTTCCATGCTTTAGTTCTCTGTGCTTTTCATGCATAGATGAATCCCGGGAGATTGAACATATCATCACAAATTCACCATTTATCAGAGTATTCAAATAAATCAGATGATCATAAAAGTGTTTACCTTTAATTTCATCTACAGAATGGAGACTGAATGAAATCTCAAAATATCAAATGTAGTGTTGTGTAAAGAGTGATTTAGACAGATTCAAATGAATTTTTCTCAGGCTTGCAATCAAATTAAACTGTCCCTAAATTAAGATTACATAAACGAGAGTTAAATCAAAGCGTTATTGCAAATGAAGAACGGAATTGTAAAAATGATGGGTGTGAGTTTATTTTCAAGCTATTTTTCGTTAATGTGAAAATTATCTTTTGCGGATAAACAGACATATTCGGTTGCGTAGAGTTCGTAATCATTTTAATTAAAAACTTGGAAGTTATAATATTTTTTTTCATCAGGAAACCTGCATCCCCGTTAAATATAAAAAAACATAGTGATAAATATATTTTAATTTTTAAATACTACCGATTCTTAAGTAAAAAACAGTAAAGACTACATTAAATGACCAATCTGGTAAATCATCAAGTTTCAAACGGAAAAAAATTGTTGGAAATTTTGGAAGTCTTTTATACTGCAGGCCTCAAAAGGACCTTCTATAGTTAACAAACCTTAATTTGTTTCTTGAGAAAAGACGATAAAGAGGCCAACTAACAACTGTGTCAGTGTGTTGTGTGATAAACGAGAAAATTTCAGTTTTTCAATCGTCACATTTCCTTTTGTATACATACAAATGTAATAATATTTCATTATCACCTTTTGATGGTATAAATGTCTATCATTTACATTATTGTTTCATACCAACTGTTTGACCTTTTGTTTTTATACTAGTTGACTACAGAATTTTCTGCCTACCTGATTAACGACGGGTGTGGCCGGTAACAGGGGATGCTGACTCCTCCTAGGTACCTGATCCCGCCTAAAGCTCTGGAATGCCCGTGTGTCTGTATTTTATGTCCTTTCCACCTGTATTGTTTATAGATTTTTTGAGATCGATTACTGTTCGTTATCTTCACCTTTACGTTTATTTATTTAAATTGATAAATTCAATGTATTAATTTAAATGATAAATGTAAAGGTATATTATACATATGTATAGTATTTATGCATAAACTAAGAGATTTTACCTTTTAAAAAGTTTTTTTTTTCAGTTTAGTATCCAAAGCTTGTTTAATGATGACTACAGTAGCTGCAACGTTATTGCTGACAAACCAATCGTGTAGAATCGTTCGTGTATCGTGCGTGATCGTTCGTGCGTGTATCAGACTCAATCGTTTGCGATTTAATCGTGCGTGATCGTGCGTTAAGAAACGTGTAGATTTCGTTTTGTAAGTTTTTATTGGAATGTTTTTGTTAAATATGCATTTCGCTTGTATATTTCTTTTTTTAATCAAAATAGAATAAATGAAGGGTGACTTACATAATTGAAAGCGGTACGAACTTATTATCGCTATTAATAAGTAATATAGTAAGTCGTACATTGTTATGTTCTTATCAATGCAAATAGCGTGATTTTTTTTCTCTGGTGTTCATTGTGTTTACTGATAATTGATTAAGGTCAAGATATTTTTTAAATAAATACATCAAAATTGATATTTTAACAGATAAATAAATAAACATGTCTCAATACATACATTAATATTTAGTCGGCGAATGTACTTTTACGCGACATGATTGTCAGAGTTTCCTGTACCGGTGTTTATCTACGGAGGTTACTTTCAATCATTTTCAATTTGTAATTTCTTAATAAAAAATAATTTGTAAAATGTAACTGTTTAATTTCAAAAATTAACAAATGGAAACATGGATTTACGCATAACTTATGTTTAAATTCATTTTAATTCCTTTTTTCAATCATATCCCCCTTACTGGGCATAAAGAAATTAAATTCAATCAAAATTCACGGTTCGCCTACATGTGTATGTTCTAATAGTAGAAGGGGGAATATTCAGTCTTCTTTAGTCGGAGATTTACGCAAATAATTCTTTTTAATCTAAAATTATTGATAAGGCATACAAAGTAAATAATTCTTTTTGATTTAAAATAATTGATAATTCATACATAGATGTATGTTCTTCCAGAAACATCCAATTCATTTTATATAGTATTTTTTCGGTCAATGAAATAATAAAAATAATTATTTGAACCTTAAAATAGGTATTAAGCCTTTTTTCGTTTTGAAAATATTCATTCTTAAATAATTTGAACCATTTTGCGTGAAGAATCGTGCGTTTGCGTTAGCAATCGTGTTAGATCGTGTAACGTGTAGAATCGTGTGCGTGAATGATCGTTCGTGTAACAGGTTTTATCGTGCGTTAATCGTGCGGAATCGTTCGTGCAACGTGATCGTGCGTGTAAGTTGTCAACAATAACGTTGCAGCCACTATATACCATGACGATATATCGAACATTAGGAATCTGCGATGACATGGTGGTAACCAGTACAGGTTGATTAGCCTTTTATATTCACCATGAGACTTGGTGCCAAGCAAAGTAATGGACCGAATCATATGGTCGAAAATTCGGTTTAACGAAGAGGTGTCCGCAATAAAATCAATTTAATTCTGTGCAATCGAATTACGTACCGATATACATAATAGATTCCTTAACAACGTAAAAACCTTGCAATTGAAGATACAAAGCGGATTCTTCGAAACTTCTTTCTTTACTTCACACTTAAATATTAACAGCAGTAAAGGAGAAATACAAAGAGTACAGTACATCAACAGACGTGGTGTAAAATCATCAGTGGAGTGTAAGTTATATTTACAGTACTTTCTTTCGTTTGTAAGGAATTTATTGTACAGAGAGGCGTGGCAGTCGAGTCGTGCAGCGACGAGACAGCCACGCCTCTCTGTATAATAAATTCCTTACAAACGAAAGAAAGTGTCTGTAAATGTCTTGTGTCATGGTCATTTGCATAGTCACTCCCTCGAGATCAAAATGCACGCGACATTACGTCACAGGCCTAGGTCCAAAGTACGAAGGAGATGGTTGCATTGGAAAGTCAAGCGATGTTAAACAAGTGTGCAATTGTATTTGATGGATTAATTTAAGCAGTATGAATATTTCAAAAAAACCATAAGGTACTGGAAACCTGGATCCGTCCGCAAAATGATCCGCTTCATTACTGTTACTACGGATATGGTTGCATGTCCGGAGGAATTCCGAATGGAGTACCGTAGCCACAGGTGTCAAAATTACGGAATGCATTGTGAAAAAGTCCGAATGCATAGTTGTTTATTATACGAACATGTATCAGTATGCATGTAACTCAAGGAACCCAAGAAACAGGTACTTTTAAGAAAATCATCGAACTACGCGTGTTTTCAATTTAGATTTAGATTATCTGTTTTCATTTGAATGTTTTTCGTGAAATTCTGTGTATTGTTTTTATTTTTTGTTTAAAGCAGTTAACTAAATGAGTTTACATGTATTTCTCTTGAAAATGGTTTTCACGTAATTCAGGGATGGGGCCGATTACATTAAAAAGTAATTAATCAAATTACAATTACTATGACTTTCTCTTCAATTAAATTACAGGCTTTATAAATCATGTAATTAATTGCTTTATAATTACTTTACAAAAATGAAATTAATTAATTACAGTCAAGTACAATAACTTTTTTGTTCAATTACCCCATCCCTGTCACGTATACATTTATAGAGTGAAAGGGGGGGGGATATATTCTGTGAGATTTCTCTTGATTTCTCATGATATTGTGTATAAGCTTGCAGAAATTGAAGAAAAATATTAATTCAAAAACCATCGAATTCTGTCGGAAGTTATTGTACGGTAAATTGGAAGTTATTGTACGGCTAAGCTCCGCCCCCTAGAAGTTATAGTACGTTGGAATTCAGCCGAAGGTTTTCTATCTGATTTAAAGTATGGCCAACATCAAAAGAAAAAGTACTGCACCATGACACAACATCAGAATGGAGTTGAAACTGGAAAAACTGCAAGGACCTTCAAACATGAAAAGAAGCGTTTTGCTAAGGCCTTCAATGCAACATTTACACATATAGATTTATCGATGACATTTTCTCTATAAATGAATGGGTATAATATCCAATTATACTGTAATACGGTACATGTGCTAGATGCTGTGATATCTTTTATTTCGAGTTTAAGAACCCTTTCTACACTGCACACTAAAGAGTTCTGATTCTATGGTATTTTTAAGCAGTTAGAGTGATCTGCCCTTAGATCTAAATTATAAAAAATAGAAATTCGCATTATATCACATATTTTTTTAAAATCAATTCAAGTATTCTTAACATTTTAAAAGGCCAAGATAAAATAATTGAACTTGTTATTTAAATGTACTTTCTCTGTGGAAGTAAACAACAGTGATTTCTCTTCACTTAATCTGTGCGTAATTACCACGTACCATATAGTGAAAATTATTTAAAGAAGCTTAATATTTATACTTTTATGGAATATATTTTTCTCAATGTCCAAAAAAACAATTTGCACTGGTGTAGAGAGGGTCCTTTAAGGGATGAAACATATGGAAATAATGAACTGTATTCACGATCAAAAGTCTATAAATCAATACAAAGTAGCAGCAGAGCAAACATGGACCTCCGAAACATCAGAGGTGGGATCATGTGCCATGGAGGAGTGAGCATCCCCTGCCGACCGGTCACATCTGCCGTGTGCTCGTCATGATCGGGAAATAACAGGAAAATCCGTCTTCAATTCAATGTATAAATAATGGACTAACAATTAGTATGAAAAACGTCAGCATTTGAATCAACGATAAATTGTATTTGCTTACAAGGTAATTGTATTGACCATAGAATTTACGAAATGATGACCTCATACGAGACTTCTGAAATCGAAACAAGAAATGAAAATGTATATTGTTTATAGAGAAAGTTTCATCGATACATATACATGTGTAAATGTTGCATTGAAGGCCTCAGCAAAATACTTCTTTTCATGTTTCTAGGTCTTTGCAGTTTTTCATTATCTACATCATTCTGATGTTACACTCCACTTCTGTTGTACTGTACTATTGTAAAGTGAGGAGTGAGCATCCCTTGCCGACCAATCACACCCTCCGTGTGCTCCTTGTCATGATCGGAAAAATCCGTCGTCAATTCAGTGTATAAATAAGGGATAAACAATTAGTTTGAAAAACGTCAGTCAGCATTTGACTCAATGATAAATTGCATTTGCTGACAAGGTACTTAAAACTTACGAAATGATGACTTTTAAGAGACTGCAATTCTTGTTTCATCAACTTGTTTGTCAATAATTTACCTCGTTTTAGAAATTGTTCATACGTAGAGCATGCTCTTGTGTATATCCAAATATGAAACATTCTTTAAAAATGCTTCCGCACCTACAGACTTTAAATTTTTGCCACATTGCTCAAAATGTTTCCCCTCCAATTTTTTTTTTCTCAGAGCTGCATGTATACCCTTTCTCCTGTACATTTATCATACATGTTAAAAAATCAAAAATAGCAGAAATAGAACTTTATTTTTGTATTTCTTTTATTAAACTCCTTATTGTGAATTACTAAAGGTTTTTATAGCTGTTGTACCACTTTCTTTCAATTTGCGAGAGGCTTTTCATCTCTTAACTGGAATTCTGATCCATGTTTAATTTCTAATGAAATGATGTACCCAATGATACATCCATAATTATTCTTCTGATTAAAGTCCTGTCTTCTGTATCTGTTCAATGACTTTTCTGCGTGCCTTTTTTTTTTTTTTTTTACATTCTTAGATTTCTTTCTTGACAGCCAAGGGCGCAGACCTTATGCTTTATATTAAATACAGATGTTAGTCCTCATTCAGGGCTTGGTTTTAAATCCACACGGAATGGTTTATCAACAGGGAGTGATCCACACCTTGCAACAATGATCTCCACCAGAGGGCGGTCGTTACTATCTGTACGAACGTTCTCCATCCTCCGAAATATGTCCTGAAACGATTAAAAGGTCGCTAATACCGAATAAATATAAATTTTAAATATCAATATAATTATGCACCCCAAAAGTAAACGGCGATTTGATCAAAACAATGTCATTCCGTTTCTATTCTCTCTCTACGTTGAAGCCAATGTAAAATATACTTGAAGAAAAACAAGAAACATGGCAGAAAATTATGAAAGTATGGAAGAAATTGAAGAAAAACCTTGGTTGCTTGACGCTTAAATTTCAAAATTACGGGTGAGGCTATCTGGTACAGACTGCAGAGTAGCGGACGGGAGTTATCCCTCCACAAGAACATGTGAGCTATTTCGTGTTACAACGGTGATATAATGAATTCAGCGTTACAAGATAGCCTCAAACTTAAAGATATAGAGATTTTTTTTCTCGCTATTTATATTCAATTTGAATTTCTTGCAAACATGGTAGACTGACGAAAATTCAATGTTTCCTGCCAAATGCGTTTCCTGAGAACAAAAGCAACAGTGGGTCGTTGTACAGATCTAGATCGTTGTGAATTTCCTAATTTTGACCGCAATATCCGTTCTCTGAAAAGAAATGGGAGGATGACGGGAAATTCGGTGCGTACCGATGCCATTTCATGACAGAGCAATTTATTCTGCCACCTTCTTGCAAACAATCACATTAACCTTCTTAACTGTATCCGTCCTGCCCGACTTTGTCTCCTGTTGAATCTTTGTGAGAAGGATATGGAGATAACGACCAGTATTCAATATCAAAGTCCATAAAACAATACAAAACATCCGAAACATCAGAGGTTGGATCAGGTGCCATGGAGGAGTGAGCATCCCCTGCTGACCGGTCACACTAACGGTGAGACTAACTGGACTGTATCCTACGAAAGCTTTGAAATATTTCAACTACAAGTAATCTCGAACAACTTTATATCTTTCTGAGAATTATATATGCGCTTATCAACTCCATGAAAATTGAGAAGATTTAAGGCTGTGGCCGATGTGCATGAGAGGCATGTGATTTTCAAGAAATCTAGAATCAGCCTCCTAAATCAAATGAGCTTTTCTTAATTTTTTCATTTACATTTTATAGTTACATTTGTATCGCATGTATGATTCTTAATAATTCGAGATAATTATAACGTGTGAGAAGATGCAATTCAATCCAGTCTAAATCATATATACAAGTAATAACTTCTTACCATTCCCGCCAGAACTTTTCCAAAAACCACGTGTTTGCCATCCAGCCATGGAGCGGGAACGGCAAAAATGGCGAACTGTGAGGAGTTGGTGTCTTTACCGTGATGTGCCATATTGACCCACCCAGCCCCGTAATGTGCCAGATGAAAATTCTCATCAGGAAATCTAGCGCTTTCTTATACTTCTCCCTGAAAATCAATACTTGAGGATCAATTCATAAGAATATTTCAGATATTCTTTTTTCTATGTCATCTCTGCTGTTTGTGGACAGTTAACATACCTCCATATCCGTTTCCCTGAGTTATATCCCCTCCTTGTACAATGAAATCCTTGATGATACGATGAAAACGAACACCTTCATACGTTAATTTTTTCCCGTCTCTAACCTAAGATCAAAATGATATTTCTCATGATATGATTGTAACAGAAACATTTTATGCCACTACTGAAAATGGAACCCGGAGCCCCATCGTCGGAAACCCACGGGTGATCACGTCTTTACTTAAGTATCGTCGGAAACCCACGGGTGATCGCGTCTTTACTTAAGTAAAGACGAGATCACCCGTGGGTTTCCGACGATGCCGGAGCCTTGGCTTGCCAGCCCAGTGCTCTACCAATTGAGCTAAAGGGTTAACCTACTAGCTTGTAGGATGTCGTGTATCTGACACTACTACATTGTCCACCCCCAGAGATGAGATGTCCTCATCTCTTTTGGAGTCTCAACACCTGTACATGTGGGACTAAGTTCTGGGGGTAATCACTCTCATCTGCCAGAGAACACCCGGGTTCCAAAATGGACGCCAAATGTAACAGACACATTTTATGTTCCTCTACTCGGGATCTTTTTAGACATATGCAAAAAAAATATTAAATCAGTTGTTCAATGCTTTCAAAAGTTGATATCAGAATATGAATAACATTAACTTTCACGAATTTCCTATCCTGAATAAAGCAAATACTCATAATTATATAAATCCAGTGAAAAAATATTTCATACTTGACATATTTTTGGCAATATATCAAAATTAATAACAATACCCCCGGCCCACTTTTGATTTACTCTGCTGAAAATATATGATTTAATAATCTCAATTAGAGAATTCAAAAAAATCTTGAGACTTGTAAAGAAAATATGCACAACATTTAAAAATTTTCGGTGCTTATGTGATTTCACGTTACAGTATGCATTAAATATTGAAAATATTGTAAATTATATTTTCAAAAAAAGTCCATACTGACCACGGTGCCCTCGGCGAGGGTTTTAAAGTTGAGGACAGTCTTAGGAACCACATCTCCAAATAAACCAATCACCATACGTCCTATCTCTTCATCTCCCATTCGAATGTCAAAGTAAACCTACATGTATACAAGTAAGCAGGTTCTGTACATAAGTGTACTTAAAAGTCGTGACTTTAAAGAATAATTTAACGATTACTATCTTAAATTTGCTTGTGTTGGTGTCGATTGCAGGGATCCGATTACCAAACAAACCATTCAAACGTTAACCATTATTGTAAATAGTACCATTGTTTCCTGTAAGTTTTCCACTGACTCACCTTGTCCGTCACCATAGGTCCTTCTTCTTCACTAGCTGTATCATTGCTACATACAACGACCAAAAACACCATCAGAACAAACACAGACTTCTTGTTACACGCCATGACTGGACCGAATTCGAAGCTTCTCCCTCTCTACCGTTCTCTAAGATCAGCAGACACGTGGCACATCACCCACTTAATCTGAACCGCTGCTGTACCGACATAAGCTCACGTGTGTAATGGTAGTCGGTGGGGGGCGTACAAAGCCACTATAGGGTTGACTTCCCGATATATAAATTCTTTACAGTTTATTCATGCTGGCTTAGCATGCTTATAAATGCTCGGATTTCTTACACAACAATGAAATAACTGCGGTGTTTATATATAATAATCAACACACGACATCGACACTTTGCTCCTCGCTGTCACATCGGCTACTGACTGATAAGACCCCAGGGTTTCTTCGAAAATCCTATCAGTATGTGCAGCTAAATCTTCTTTACTGACCACGTACTGAGATTGTAATTATAATTTAATATGAAGCCTAATTTAAAACATGCAGAATGATTAAGGGTCCTCTACCAGTGTCATTCGAAAAATACAAAATATATATAGCCTTTTGTTCAACTTTTAAAAATATATGTTATATAACATTAAGCAGCTGTTAACATATATACTTTATAAAGTCTTCAGTCACAAATCCCAACAATCTCACAGATTGAAATTAGTCGTCTACTAATAGCAGACGTACACCATTGGGGGCAAAAATGTTTCAATTTCTGTAAATGCTGAAGGAAGCAGGAAATGCCCAAAGATATGCGGATTTGTGTGTAAATTGCACTGTGAACAGAACTGACCTGGGGGCCATAAAACTTATACGAGCTCACTTTTGATCTCAGTCTCACTTTTACTAAAGGAATATATAGTGGAAAAGTGAGACTGAGATCAAAAGTGAGCTCGTCCAAGTTTTATGGCCCCCAGCCCAGGTGAATGGTCTGGTCCAAAGGTACTTGTGGACAGGACACCACTCCCCCCACCCCAATATACACCGCCGGGTATTACATGTATAAATTAGAGCATACTTTTTTTTATGTAATACCGCGGATATGATTTTTTTTTTAATGAATTTATGTAGAATTAACTTATATGTGTTATTATGACTTGTATTTATCATTAATTGGTGGTCTTTCAACGTTAACGTTGAAATACAAATATTATCTTAAAGAATTTATTTCTTTTTGTGCAAAGTTTATTTGCGAAGCCTCTGTCTTTATAGCAGGGCTTCTACACATTCATAATTTTTCCAGTATTTTACCGGATCTTCTTGTAAATACTTTGAAACATTTCCCCATTTAAAAAAACTTTTTGGTTGTTGTTGTTTTTAATTTACAATTTGAATTTGATGTTCCTAACATAACACGATATAACGTAAATTACACTTATTGTTAAGTCTCTGACAAGCGAGCATAAAGATGGAATAAATGAATGGAACTGGTTAACTTGTAGATAAATTACATGCATTGAATATAGAATAAATAATTTATTCACTAAGAAAGAAAAAAAAGACACCAGTTTATAAATTTATTACGTTCTTACGAGAATGCATATAGTTTATACATCCCTGCTTCTTATCAATTCCTGTCTTATCCAATCATGCATCTCTGTATTGCACATAAATAGAAGCACATATTTTCCAACATACGTAACATATACTAGTAAACACACAGGGAAAATGGATATTCTTCTACATATAAAAAAATTATGCCACTATTGCATTTTGCAATGTTGATAATTTGAAGAATATTAAATTCAAATCTTTAAGCAAATTGAGACCCAAGCACAAAAAATGTTGATCATACTTCTAAACTTATTTTTCCTTTGTAGGTAGGCAATCTCCTCATGACAAACCCTGTGTTATCATCCATATCACACAAGAGAAAAATTGTAGAAAAAAGTTATCTCCCTATAGAGCTTTTTCACATATTTCATGATTCCACTTTAATAATTACCCGGTATATCACACGAGATTTTCCTTGTCATTTGTACTTAGTTCAACAAGGGCTATTTTCTCTGGGCTGTCTCTGTCAGTCCTCTCGCTGCTCGGCTGACTAGAACGCCCACTGTCCAGTAAACTAGAGTGTCCACTACTACCACTGCGAGTTCTCAATCTCAGATCCACAGGAATAACAGATTGACTCAAACTCTCTTTGTCGTGAACTATTTCTGTTTTTATTTTATTCTTCTTGTTTTGGTCAAATGACACTTTAGAATCTAGCATTGCCACTCCCGAAGTTTTTTCCAGAGATTTTAATTTAAATCCCTGCTTTACGCTAAAAAAATAAAGATGTGGCTTTGATTTACATTGGTGGCTGAGGGAAATATATAAAGGGAGCTAAATAAAAGAATTCAACAAAAACATGGAATGAAACCTGGGCCCACAAGCCTCATAGCTTTTAACTCAAAGATAACACATTTTGAATTTGCTTCAGTGTTACATATAATGTGCCTATCTTTAAACTGCTTCAATAAATATACAATTACACTTACTTATCTATGAGTTGGTTCAATAATTTCATGTAATGGTTGTATTCACTCTCTCCAAATATCTAAAAAAAAAAAAATTAATTAAAAAAATGAACATTACACACTGAAGTATTGTAATGAATACTAAAAAGTAAACTTAAGACTTAATAATTATTCAACATTACAAAGTAAAAAACTAATTCTTAAAGTTTACAACTTTACATTTTATATCATTCATTGTAATTATTAGTATCTAATGTTCATATAAATATATAAATTGAATATATTCTTTAAAAAGACAACATTATTTTGAAATGCTAAAAATGTACTAGAATTAATAATTGAAAATGCATAAATCTTGATTTAGTTAAATACCTCTGGGCTGTGACGAGCATGTTCATAAGCATCACTGAACTCATAAATAACCTCCAGTGGGCAGGTACTGAGGTAGGACTTCTTGAGTCCTGTCAGGTACCACCTGACCCGAGTGTTTGGGTGACGTCCCTTGTATGTGTTATCTTCTACCTTAAAAGTTTCATCTAAAGAAAGAGCAAAGATGCCAGCCAGATTATAGTATAAAAAGTTATACAAAATGACCAATGCCATCGCAAAGGACAGAAATACTACATTGCAGGACATTGATATTACTGGTATTCTTAAAGTTATTACCAGTAATTATTCTTTCTTGCAATTACCGGTAATTATTCTATCGCTAACCTTTCATCATGAGACACTTACCAAACTTGGAGAATGCATCCATTGCCTTCATTCTATATAAATAATGGTTAGAATCTGAAATGTAAACAAATTTTATATACAAGTACTTCGAAATAACAGAATTAGAATACCAATTCACTACAAAAAATGGAATAATTTCTAGAAAATCTTGGAATTGAAGCAATCTTTCACACATCATATTACCTGGAGATGATAAAATTTTGTTGTTTAATAAGGCTGGTTCATATTTTATCTTTGAAACTCTGTTTAATTTCTCCATAATTTGTTTCTTGAGCATCTGAAAATTAAAAGTTCAAAAATACAAAAGTAAAACTGAGCATTCAGAATATGTAAATTAAAAACATTGCATCAAATGGCTTTTTCCCTTTCCTGAATTTGAAATTGTGCAACTCAAAGTAAGATTGTTGTTAACTGGAACCATACATACTACTATTTGAATTTTTTCTGGAGAAATAGAGAGATGATGATATGTTGCTGATCAATACCCCAAAACCACACAGGGTAGATATCAAATTCAAGTTAAATATAAATCAAAATAACAATTCCTTTAATTAAAAATTAATGATTTAAAAGAAAAATTACCTTGGGTGCTCCAGAACCAATTGATTTCTGGGCACCTCTTGTAGCAAAACGTGATATCTGCCTTTTAGCCACAATAAATGCCATAATGAAAACCTAAAAATATTCATTAATTTAGTCAGTGAGAAGAAGATGAAGTAATATGTATTTGTAAGAAAGGATAAAGTAAAAATAGAGTGTTCCGAGAATCTGTCTTCTTCCGAGCATCTGTCTCTGTAGCATTATTATTTATTAAAGAAATAAATAAATATAAAAGTGTTTGGCTATTGTAGCCAATTGTATTTAGTTCATTGCAGTTGTTTGCACATCTTCCCAAGTCAAGTGTTTCTTAGCCACTCTGCTCCCTATATATGAACACTTGACTGAATAGAATGACTTTGAAGGGGTTTACTTTTGCACTTTAACATATTCTGAACACTATTAACCTCTGCTACTGACCAATCATAGCAAGTGAATTAAATAGAGATATTCAAACAATATTAGAAGTTGCATGGTGATAGATTCAGCATAATTTTAACTCCTATATGCAAAGACAAGCTTTTCACTTGGGTATCTAACAGTAAACTGTCTTGTTTTTCTGTTTAAAATTCAGTTTCAGCTGTAAGATAAAATTACCGGGCATGTCTTTGGTTGAATCATGCAAATTTTATGAGTCCATCAATAGAGTGTATCAAAAATTTGCATAGGGAATTGAATGTTGTAGATTTCCGATGGATATTGTAATGTAAGAAAATCAATCTGAACATAAATACTGAAAAGAATGTAAATCTCAAACTTAATGTTGTCCTTCACAGCAATCATCCCATGAATATTTGTTTGTGTACATAGAATACTTTTGTCATTATAGTGAATGCAACAAGCAGTGCAAAGCAATGCGAGCTCTTATGACAACATCTGGGCAAAGAGAAAATTTGGACTTGAAATAAATAAGTAAATTAAACATTTTTCAATAAAGTCAGTGCTGTTCAAGCTTTGATTTAGTTATTTATCTTATTCCACAACGTCATGTGACCTCAGCGTCTAGACGCATCAAATGTCAAGTGCAGTTTGGAAAGCCCAATCTCAATTAAAACTGCATAAGTATCTGCCCTCAACCTAACCGTCAAATCGTCAACATATTATGATAATATTTTTACCAGCAGTCCTGCTGCAATAAACAAGACTATTCCAACAATAGTCAGCTCCCTTGTGACAGACATCCTGTGAAACGTTCTCCTCACATACACAAATCTGCAAGTAAACTAAAACATTATCATGTTTATAGATGAAAGAAATAAATAAAAAGTCAGTAATTAACTTATATCATACATGTAATAGTGACCGCAACGAAGCGAGCTCAATAGACTAACATGTAAGTATAGAGGAAATTCAAAATTAAATCTGTACATATGTCAAGCAAATTTTTGTGTGAAACCTTCCCAGAATTCCTTTGCTACCCAATACCCTTTGCTCAAATAAATAAAAAAATCAATAATAACGTAAAGCATAAAAGGCTTTAAGTTTGTAGAAATCTTTAAAAGAAACAAAAATAACTCTGCAATGTTTTTCGACAAAAATTGCTCTAGATCTTTAGTTTCAACTAGACGCTCAGCTGTTTCCATAACCCTGACAAGCTCTTGTGTGATGTCACAGTCTAAGTGTCTCGTGCGACTTGACGTTGGAAGTGGCGGATCAACATTTCAGGTGTATATGTAGGTACAACTGTACTTGCCCCAACGGTCACACCTTGAAATATATTAAGCGAGCGTCACTTGTCACTGCGAGCTCTTAAAGCAATGCCTGGACGAAGAGAAAATTCGTTCATTAGAATTTTTTCCCCTGTAAATTGGACCCACAATGCATTGCTTGGTATACAAAAGCTTAGGCAATGTTCTCGAGAGAATAACAAAAAAAGTTTAACAAATATAAAACGTGCCTTGATTTAATGAATTTATTGCAGAAAAAAAGTCCTGTTCAGGCTTCGATTTGGTAAAGCAACATGCATACGACGTTATGTGAGGTCAGCTAGAGTCTTAAATGCACCAAATGTCACGTGCGATTTGATAGCCCGATATGTAAATGAAAACTTGATAAGTATCTGCGCTCACCCAAACGTCGCACAGTCAACATATTATATATTAGACTAATCTGCATACAACTCCATGATAATCTCAGCGAGATGTTGTAGAGAATTAACTCCATGATCACTCCATGATCATTGGAGTTTTATATGGAATTCTTTCCTTTACATAATTAACATAACTTAATTATAATATTAATAATTTAAATTTAATATTAACCACGGGGGCTTATATAAATAAATAGAAATATATAAATAAAAAAGAAAATAAATGAGAGAAAATTAGTACCTCGGAGAAAAAATCACGTGCCTTTTTCTCCGAGGTACTAATATTCTGATTTATAATATTCTCAACACAACTTCACAAGCTGCCTGGGCATATCCTGGCGTTACCGGTTTTCGATAGTGTAAAACTTGAGTCAAAAAATTAATCTATGCATCTGTGTTTTTCTCACCTCAATTATTTATGTATTATTAGTCAACAATACATAATTATATTCAGTCATTTATTTGATTTTGAAATCAAAAATTTTAGTACTGTTTCAACTTTCTTTGGATCCGCCATAATCCGACTTGTTTTGAATGACGTCACCTATTTTCGATAGCAAGTATGGCGCACAGTTATCGTCATAAAAACATCGAATTATGTTATTTTATGTGTGTTTTTGTTTTCCTTTATTTGTTTTTT
>PRKT01000062.1:357066-373270 GCA_003671525.1 Saccostrea glomerata | reverse complement strand
CCGTAACAGGTTTCCATACTTATTTTTTTCAGCGGAAGTTTGCCAAAAGTGAGACTTATCTATTTTTAAGTCACAACACAGAGCTTTTTAACAGACGATAACATTAAAACATCAAATGTTGTTTTCAGGCTAAGGAGATAGGGTTTTAGAGTAAATTTTTTGGCAATATGAGAAAAGGGCGCGATTTGAATAGATAAAAATCAAAATAGAATCTTACCTCTCTAAATGGAATTATTTTCGATCTTTTTGGCTCTATTACACTTTCTACATCTGGTGATAATTTTGGGATAATAGTTCCAAAAAATTACGAAAGGTTTTCTGATTTATTGTTAAAAACATTAGCCTATCGAAATTAGGATACTATCGAAAATAGGTAACGTCACAATATTAACATGCATCCACTATCCAGTTAGATCTACCTAAGCTATACATAAATACCGGAATTTCAAATAAATGACAAAGTACTGTGTTATTCAACTTACATTTAAATGAGAAAGGCCGGTGCAAGGGGAAAATTCAACATGTTTAGATCATTTTTACAAGTCTTTAAAACTTCCTCAGCACTTGTCTTGTTTATGTTTTTTTTTTGCATCACGATCCCGATTGGAATTATTGATGTCATTATTTATTGGCGATTGCGGGGAGACAGAGGGCCTGTCCTCTTTTTATGGTCAAAAATTATATCTTTTTGAAATTGTTCTTATAATATTTGTTTTGATATTGCCTTTCTTATCTGGTACGAACTACAGGTACGTGAAAGCACTTGTTCCTGTGATAAATTTTTAACCCAAAGCATCACTGTTTTTTTTTAATAGGCCTACTTAACTATATGTCAGAGTTAAAATTTTATGACAGAAACAAGTGCCTGTGACATGAAATTAGGAAAATGTCACAATTTCTCGTTACATACCTAATAATAAACGTTAGGTATGTGTACATATTTTTTTTTATTAAAGAAAAATATTAATAAGGGGACGACCATTTGATCCTGAGGGGGGGGGGGGGGGGGGGGCCTGGCAAATTTTTTTGAGACGGATTATTTATTTTCATGCCTGTCGAGGACAGATTATTTATTTTCAAGATTATCAAGGAAAGATTATTTATTTTCTTCTATGTCTTACCGTACCTTGATCAATTGATTCTGAAAGACTAATCATTTATATACCATATTCGGATACAGGATTTGGGGAGGGGACAGGTATAACTTTGTTTAGGCAAGAGGTCTGGGGCCGCTGTAAGGGCCCCAGTGGGTCCTGGGCGAAGCCATGGTGGAGGCCAAGGGAGTATTACCCCGAAGCTCTTGGGGTTTCGTGTATTTTAAGAGTAAAACAAGGCACTATTATAGTGGTATTGGTTAGTATGAACCAAAGTATGACATAATTAATACTGGTCATACTGTACTTTGAATGAAGTAAGTTCAGGGAGCAAAGTCACCTGGAGCTCTTGGGTTTTTCAACACAAGTATACATGTATAAGAGTAAAACTTTTGTAGGAATTGGTTAGATGTTTACCAAAGTATGACATTATTAAGTCATATCATACTTTGAATGAAAAGGGCCCAGGGGGCGAAGCCCCCTGAAGCTCTTGGGTTTTTGTGTATTTTAAGAGTAAAACTAGGCACAAAAATATTGGTATTGTCCCAAAGTATGGCATTATTATTATAATTCGTATAATACTTTGAAATTTGAAGGGAGGGCCTGGGGTCGTAATCATGTACGTCCCCCTTAAATCTGCCAGTGTATATTTTGTATAAATTTATCTAGAAAGTATATAATTATTCGACAAGAAAATTTATCTTTTGTGGTGTATAAGAATTGGTTTGTATATAAAGGTATTCATCACACCTACTAATTAAGTGCACATTGTCATGTTGATAAACTGACTTAAGTATCCAGTCTGGTAATCTGATTTTGAATACTATTTGGTTCTAAAATGGCGAGCGAAGCGAGCCAAAAAAAATTTGAATTGAATACTTTTGAGATTAAATTACACATAAATAAAAAAGCTATTTTTACAATATTTAATCATCAGAAGTCAAGGTCAGATTATTTATTTTCTCTGTAGTGGAGGACAGATTATTTATTTTCAACATTTTCAGGGACAGATTATTTATTTCCAAAATCTGCCAGGCCCCCCCCCCTCAGAATCAAATGGTCGTCCCCTAAGTAACGTCAAGTGCATGCCTGTGGGTCTAGCCTATCATTCTTTTATTTCGATATCTGTTATCTATGACACGCCAAATTCACAAAAATGAGCTAAACCTAGTTTCACAATTGATAAACAAGGTTTATCGACTGTAAACTATAGTTTACAAACCGTAAACCATAGTTAACGATTCCTTAAGTATAGTTTTCATCTGTAAAACTATATTTAACGGTTCTTGACTATTATAGTTTACGAATGCTAATCTAAGTTTTTCTGTCTGTAATAAAACGTTAACAATAGATTTTGTTGATAAACATAGATTCACGTCTGAAAACTATAATTTACGATCGTTAACTATAGTTAAGAGTTGTAAACCATAGTTTACAATCGTCAAACTGTATTTATCAGATAATCTATGTTTTGCAATCGCAAATGTATGGCACGCCAAATTCACAAAAATGAGTTAATCATAGTTTCACAATCGATAAACTAGGTTTATCGGTTGTAAACGATATTTTACGGACTGTAAACTATAGTTAACAACGTTAAGGTCAAGATCTAGTAAATGACAGGTGCCTACAGATTTATCAAACTTGAGAGTTAAAATCTCCAAGGTCAAAAGGTCAATGTTGTTGGAATCCAATGAAAGGCCTTTCAACAAAAAATACATATATAAAGTGCAAATATCCTGGCATCTACTATTCAAAAGATATGGCCAAAGTAAATGTTTGGAATTTTTGTGTAAAAGTGGGTAAAACTCCAATGTCAAGGTCAGAGGTCAAATTTGGCGGTAGCAAAAAAAAGGTCTTGTCACAAGGAATACACATGTGAAATATTAAAGTCATAGCTCCACTGAATCAAAAGTTATGGGCAAGGTTAAAGTTTTTGCGGACAAATAGACTAACAGACAGACGAACGGACGGACACGACAAAAACTATATACCCCCGAAACTTCATTTACGGGGGTATTAAAATCAAACCTTAACAAATTGACACAACCTATTTCAAAATATGAAATAAACATGCATTGTAAATCAATGGGAAAGAGTTATCTATGGCACGCCAAATTCACAAAAATGAGTTAATCATAGTTTCACAATCGATAAACTAGGTTTATCGGTTGTAAACTATAGTTTACGGACTGTAAACTATATTTAACAACGTTAATCTATATTTTACATCTGTAAACTATAGTTAACGCGATAATCTATGTTTCACAACCGTAAACTATATTTAACACCGAAAACTATCATTTGCGATTGCAAAACATAGATTATCTGATAAATACAGTTTCCGGATTTGTAAACTATAGTTTACAAACCGTTAACTATAGTTAACGATCTGATGAATATAGTTTCACGTTTTGTGAAACTTTGATTAACAACTCTTAAGTATAGTTTACGATTGAAAACTATAGTTTACAAACGTGAATCTATGTTTATCAACAAAATCTATTGTTAACGCTTTTTTACAGACAGATAAACTTAGATTATCATTCGTAAACTATAGTTAACAATCGTTAAATATAGTTTTACAGATGAAAACTATACTTAACGAATCGTTAACTATAGTTACGGTTTGTAAACTATAGTTTACAGTCGATAAACCTAGTTTATCAATTGTGAAACTAGGTTTATCTCATTTTTGTGAATTTGGCGTGCCATACAAATGGTTGTTTTCGGTGTTAAGTGTAGTTTACGGTTGTGAAACATAGACTATCGCTTTAACTATAGTTTACAGATGTAAAATATAGATTAGCGTTGTTAACTATAGTTTACAGTCCGTAAACTATAGTTTACAACCGATAAACCTAGTTTATCGACTTTGAAACTATGTTTTGCTCATTTTTGTGAATTTGGCGTGCCATAGTTATCATTTTCCGTTTTTGATAACGAAATATAAGAATGATAGACTAGGAAATCAAGATATATGTTTTTGATAACTTTTTGTGTTAAATAAAAATTCTCAGAAGCGGGGGGGGGGGGGGGGGGGGGGGGGGGGTTACGCCATCCATTCGACAGACAATCTCGCCTGTGATGCAAATATTACAAAATCTTTTAGGCCTATCTGTTGATGTTTAGACAAATGTGTCTTCCCTTTTGTATCAAAATCTATATATGGCATAATAACATGTATGTACTAAGTCTCAACCTCAGTATATATCAACATCACTAGAAATTATCAAAAACAAAATATGGTTTAGTTTTGTTGAAGAATGAATCTTTGCATATTCCTCTTGTAAGCATCACTATTATCTTGATCTGCTATTTTCATATTTTAAGCAATAATGTTTATTTAAGATATTTTAATCTCAATTGATTGTAAGATTTCTTTTAATCTCTAGGCCTAGTATTCGTGTAAAAGTTAAACTATCAGGACACACATTGGGAATAAATTTTTGTAGATTTTGAATTTTCGCGGAATCGATCTAATTCTCAGAATGAAACTTCATACGTCACTTCCTTGTATACAACAGGCACGCCCACAGCACGCGGTTGAACCATTTGAGGTAAGTAATGGTTTATTTACGTTACCAAACGCGTAACTGGGCACATAATTGTAAAATTGACAACCATCAATACAGAGATGTTGAATAAGGATATAATTTGTTCATTTTTTAAATGGTGATTTCATCCATTTCAGGCAACAGAAAATACTGCTTGTGTAATCCGCCAAATTGCCAAACGAGGTCAAGACAAAGAAAAGCACGTTGTTTTGTCAGTGGACTTTTAGATCATGATCATGACTTACCAAGATCAAACAGATATCGACTACGAAACAAGTCTGGCAGCTGAGGGGCTCGTGTTAATGTCAAATATGGTCGCTTCGAATATGGTGCATCGAACAGCTGACGAGAAAAATATGGCAGACGTAACCAACGCAGAAAAGAGAGACTCTTTGTTTAATCTGGCCAGCATTTTGACAGATTTGGGAAAGTTTAGACGAGAACATATAGATCATGACTATTTCAGTGGGGAAATGAAAAGGATTCATTTAAGATCTTTACAAAATGATGAAAGTTTCATTGATAAATCTACGAAAGACAAGAAACGAAAGCGCGCAAAAGCGACCCCGCCCACTTCAGTAGCTGAAGGTTCTGACGAAGATGACAGCTCTGTGTGTAATCCGAAGAAGAAGCTACACCAGTGTTATTACAAAGGATGTGCCAAAATGTATGGGAAAAGCTCACACTTAAAAGCACACCTGCGTACTCATACAGGTAAACAAGCTTTCACTCCACGTGGGGGAGGGGGTGTACGTGACAAGTTATTGTAACGCATAGGTAAATGAGACTACAGTTATTCTGGTATTTCATTAGACGTTTCTTTTATTTGATGCAATAACAGTGGTCAGAGCCCCTACTGTTAATTGGTATACATTATTTGCAATTATCTCCATAGTAGGTTAGACATGTTAAACCTTGCTAAAACTTCTTACATTTTCTGAAGTCCATGTAAAATAATACATTTATTACATTTTTCTTTAATATTATATTTCTCCCTGTTCAACTTTTTTCATAAAAAATTAAGTGTCATGTTTCTAATTAAATGAGTTTTGTTTTCTGAATTCAAAGCAATTGCCAATTAAAATGAAATTAATTGCTCATTAGTAAATTGAGTGACATTGTTTGATTTTCCTTCTTTAATCTCTGTGGTTAGCATTTTGATTGACCCTGACTGTGACCTTTCAGGAGAACGTCCATTCCCTTGTACTTGGTCGGGATGTGATAAGAGATTTGCCAGGTCAGATGAATTAGCCAGACACTTGCGGACACACACAGGTAACTTCATTCTGGAGACCTCATTAAACTTCAATCTCTTGTTAATTTATCATAACATAATTTTATTTCTGTTTAATTAACCTTCTACATTTGAATATTTGATAAAACTATTTAAATTGTTTTGCATATTTTTTTTTCTTAAATGTATTTAATGTCAATATAAAAAAGTGAATTTGATTTTTCCACACATTTAATAGAATACCTGTAAAATATATAATTTTTGGATTGTAGGTGAGAAACGTTTCTGCTGTCCGTACTGTGACAAGAGATTCATGAGAAGTGACCATCTCAACAAACATGCCAGGAGACACCCTGAATTTGATCCAACTGTCCTTCAAAGGTCAAGGTTAAAGAAAGGCAATACCAGTCCACTAACCACCAGCAAGGAAAGTGAACGATGAAAAGTAAAATTAAAGAAAGGCCAGAAAGAATCTGATTATAGTAAATATTTCCAAAGAACAGAATATCTACAAGTATCTGTTCCTGAAGTCTAAGCTTTTATGTATATAGGACAGAATTATGCTGGGCTGTTCTAAATTATAGACATCATTTGGGATTTTAATCCCAACAGGTTGGCCAAGAAGGTAGATTTCTACAGACTTCAAAATAAAAAATAAATTTTCAGACAGGCAGACATATCAAAATGTGCTGATGAATAAGGTTACCTGTAGCAAAATATATTCATCCAGCATGTATGTTAAAAATGTTTTAGATTAATTTTGTTTTGTTGTGCAGCTGAGGGATTTCAATTGAATGCTTGATCTCAATATGTTTCTAGTGCATAACAGGTTTGAAGCCAAAAAGAAAATCAACAATGCAATGTGTGAAAGTTGAAAATGGCTAAATGTGTTTTCTATTGAAATGTTAGCTTGAAACTTTTAAAAATGGATCTGGTAAATTTATTATGTTTATTAATTTCTCTGTAATTTCTTTTTTTACTTTAAATTCACTACACATTTTCATTGCAATCTTTTGTTAAAATGCTTCTCTACAACTGCAATACAGTTTTGTCATTTGTGTGAATGATGCATTACTAGGATCTGTGGACTTATAGGTATTGTTTTGGTAGATGAAAATGACTTTATTATTAGATTAACTCTACCATCGCAGTAAAACCTCTTGCCTGCCCTTGTCTGTGATCTGATTTTGAGGCCGTTGTTTTGAGTGACTTTTAGCCACGGTTGTGCCTTTCTAAACATGATAGAGTTATCCCTCCCCCTCTTTGTTTTGTTAATTTTTTTGTTTTCTATGAACCTTCATGCATTGATTCCTGAGCTGAGTGTGATACAGATTCATGTTAGTTAACTTTTGTTGATATTCCATTGTGTGTTGAATGATAATTATGAAGTGTCCTCATCAAAAAACATTTTTACAAAGAAATCCCTGTTTTCTACAAATATATTGCATACTTTCTAGTGCTCACTCTTCTTCCAAGTTAAACAATTAATACATGTATTTACATAGATTGAGAAGAAGAGAAATGATTTAAGCATCATATATAACTATATTTACTGATTGCCAGATCTGTGTTCTTATTAGTTGTCTTTGTATTAAAATGTAGCAGTGAAAAAACAAACACACTTATCTTAATTTACTAAGGGGAGATTACCCACTGGTCTACTTGACCAAGAAAGATAAAACTACAATACAGTCTTAGGATTGTATGTTATCAGTTTGATTATGTACATACATTCTGCAAAATACTTTTTATGTTAGTTTATATCAGAGGGATTGTAATTCCAGTCCTACAAAGAAATAGTAGATAACCAAAAATAAAAATTTTTGCTTTTATTAGTGAATTCTTGTTTACCTGAAGTTATTAAACTTTCATTTCATTCTGTCATATGACTGTGTTTTAAAATTTCACAAATATTAGTAAACACTCAACAGTGATGAATTTATAAAAATATGTGTATGATATTGAAGTAAGAAAATGTGATGTAAATCAGGCCAAGTACTCTTCGTACTATTATTATTGTAGGAATAAAAGTATTGTATGTATTGTAAATATTGTAGGACTAGAAGTATTGTATGCATTGTATATTTTACACACCCATTGAATGATTGGTGCTATATTGCATTGTTCCAAGTGATAACAAGATCTGTCCATGTCCATTTTCTCTGTAGACATTTTAGATGACAGGTTTTAGAAGCGGATCTGATTTGTTATATGTACATGTAATATAAGGAGTGTCATGGTATTTTACATCACATAATCATAATGCTTGTCATTTATAGATCTGATACTGTGTATAAACTGAACCACCCACTGAATCAATGAGTTTCCTTAACATCAATTAAGCTCAGTTCTAAATGATTACTTTTCATTCCATCAAAAGCTGCCTATAGATAAAGACACAATTGTTTTTATAATATGTCACATCCAAAAAATACAGCTCTTGTTTATTGCATTGGAAAATAATTTGTCAAAATTTTGCTCTTTATAAAAAATCTATTTAGGTTACTGTAGCTTTTGAACAATTTAAATGAAATACATGTAACTGGAAGTCTGCATTTAGGGTGATGCTTTATATATGTCTTTCTTTAATTGACCTGTATAGGAATTTTAATGTCAGGTTTTGGTGCCAATTGAGGGTATATTTTTTCTTGCACAAAGAATCAGACAAAGTTGCCATTTCAAAAGAGAAAGTAAAAAATGTATATATTTTGTAAAAATGTTTGTACGTTAGATTTTATGAGAAAAGGGATATGTTAATCTGATTTTAGTTTTTTTCATCCCATATCTGAGTTGTATCTGTAAATAATTTTATTTTTGTTGATGTTGAACTCTATATATCTATTTAATTATATTGTGGCTGTTTTTATGGAAATCGTTTGTGACAATAAATACATTTTTGTCTTATACTTATTGGAATTCATATACAAACCTGTGTTGGAAATCACCCATTGATTAAAACAAAACAAGTATAGCACTGCAGGTACAAATAATTACATTTCAACTTGCTGGATAAAACTTAATATAATTCACAAAATATAGAAACAGCAACATCATCCTATCTAATTAAAATTAGATTTTCCAAACCCGCTACCACTTCTCAAATTAATTCAAGTAGATTGCAACAAAGTCCATACATTTGGAAAAATAAGGAAACAAGAAAGCCACGATCGATTACTCATGCTTATATTGAAACATCTTCAAGTAGTAACAAAGATTCAGGTGTTCCAATCATGACCCCAGGATGGGTTGGGGGGGGGGGTTTTGTCTAAAACGTACTGCATATAAATAGTTCATCAAGCTATTTTGAATAGCATGTTAAACCTTTTATAGCTATTTCAAGCTATATAGCTAAATCAAGCGATTGTACCAGACCTGTCGAGTACTTGAAAGGAATAGTGAATTATGAATTAAAATAATGTTATATGCCTAACTATAAAAACCCTTTCTTTGTATTATTGAACATTGTAATTTAATTCATGTGTATAAACATGATAAAAAAGACAAAGCAGCTGGGACAACAACGGTAAACAAACACTTACTTGAAAATTCTGTTCAACGCCATCCTTCTTCAAAAAGGGAAGCAGACGATAAAAAGATGTGACAGACAAACCACTTATTTGGTACTCTGCATGGATAACAAATATAAACAGAGACAAAAAGTGGTTAAAATGTCACATCTCTCGATAACACTTGCCTGACTTGGAACATATGCACTCCAACTCTCCACAAAACAAAATCTGTAAATAAAAGAAGTAAAACAGAAACCATTAACGTTCTACTTGGGATATTCCGGAAAGAAATACACATTATAACCAACTATATCCATATTTCAGAGATAAAACTATGCACATTTCCCATTTTAGGAATTTTCGACGCCATATTGGATTTGAAGGCGCACTACCTACAAAGTACGTTCGCGAGCGCTCGCGGGCGCTCCGGCGATCACCTCCGTTCAGAAGCGAGCGCTCGCGAACGCTAGCGAGCGCTCGCTCTGCTGAACACACCTCAGACTCCTTCGATTGAAGAGCTTCGATTGCGCAGAAAGATGCGCACAAAAAACTCCCGCAAACGTCTTTAAAACAAGGGTAAATGGTATAAATTTGAAGAAAAAAAACTGGTACTGACTACTGAAAGAATTTTGACCCCCCCCCCCGAAAATCGGATTTTCGTGTTTGGAAAATTTACTACTTTCATTTTTTACGCTCTTTCAATTGCCCCCCCCCTTCAATTTGCTTCCGACGCCAATATCAAGTAACGCATTCTTTGGTCAAAGATGCCTGTGAACAAGACCCTGGCTTTTGAGCACTATTTTATATTACCAATCTATAGTTGGTTGCAGCACTAAATAATTACATATTGATATCAATCTGATTAAAATACTAAAATACAGATCTCTACATATCGCAAAGCGCAGAACTCTCTGTGTTTTGCGCTATGTATGTACTAGGGCCTATAAAAAAGATTCTAAAATATTTCGACTGCATGCCTATTCTAAAATTCTGTTTATATAATATTATACATATACTTTCATTTGTGTAAATGGTACTTTATTCTCGTGTAATGAAAGTAATCGAAGTTGCCACGCACTTTTTGCAGCGTGATAAATATTTTTCATATGAAACCAGACATATAAAACCAGAGATTCGTTTTATATGTCTCTGGAAACCATGGTTTTATTTGTACAGTGCGAATTAAATACATCGGGTTCGTCATACTCCTTATCAACTTCCGAGCCGGTTTCGTACACGCAGGCAAAACTGAAAAAAGAAGAAAAATGGGTAAATATTTATAAATATATGACAGAAATATGTAGTGCATAAGAAAACAGTGTACAAAATAAGTCTATTCTAAATGAATGATAATGACAGACGCAGAGCACGAGTTTACTAAAAAACAACGCTTGAATGACGGTTAAAAAAAACAGGAGCATAGGGAGTGGACCATAGGGGGGTGGGGTGGGGGTGGATGGGGGGGTGTTGAACAAACTCCTTTTTTCATATACAGGGCACACCTTATTGGTGTGTACAACCGTACTACTTATTGGTTAGGGGGTGCCCTGTATACAAAACAGTAGGTGGTTATTATATAATGATCATGTTTGTAAATGTAATAAATTTTTTTCAGTAATATTTAACTTTAAATGACATGTGTTTTATAGCAATTTGCTAGGCCAAAATTTTTTTTTATGCCAGTTGAACTGTAGATTGCAAGACTTAAAGGGCTCAAAGCTGGGGACACTGGTCAAGAGGGGATGTTTTATCTTCACTGGCACTAGAATCTGGATGACTAGATCTATAGCTTTTAGTGATCTGAAAAAATGAAATAGATTACTAAACTAGAGAGCTATGGGGTGAAGAGTGGGTTTGCCCTGATTACGTGTTCACGTCCAGTGGTTTCACGGTGAGTGGTTTTGCCCTGTTTAAACTACAGATGATAAATTTAATGTTCTAACACACAGCAAATAACATTCAATAAATTATCCGATGTAGAATGAAATTTTTTACGAATTCAAAATTAATCCATGAATTTAATGCAACCTACATCGATTCATTTTTTAAAATAGACAAATAAACAAATAAATAGATCTTTAAAAAATTATTCAATATTCCACTATTATTTTTTAGGTTAACAAAAAAATTACTTGCAGTTTATTGATGGATACATCAATGGATACACTAACAGAGCTCTACATGTCATTACATGTAGATTTTGATAACAAAAAATTGGTCAGAATAAAACGTTCGATCGTATCTATAGATACATGTAAAAATCAGAAGGGCCCTTTCATAATTTAATTTTTATTAAATTGCTCATCATTAGTTTACAGATCAAGCGATCACCCGACAAGCAGACATTAATCAATTATGTTAATTATGGGTAAATCCAATCGGGGCAAATCAACTCAGGGCGAATAAGTTAAATGGGCGAAACCACTTAGAGTGAACAAGGAATCAGGGTGAAACCACCCGCATTCAGCTATGGCATCACACATTATGCTGAATAGAAAAAACAGTATATATATATTGATCAGCAAAAAGTTTTGCCCAGTTCTGGATTGAATTTTCCAAATTCTTACCTGAAGCGCACAAAGCTCTATTCCAAATAGTTCCCCAACTTGTCTTGTATGAAATCTGCATGAAGTGTGTTTTCTGGTAGAACAAATTATCCCTCTACCCAAGTGGCAGTATAATTAAATGAAACTTTCAGTGGTCTCAATTTCTATTCCAGCAGCGCTATTTACAATAGTTATGATAAATTATTTCATTGTTTTGTTGTGGAAACAGTAAAGACTATAATTAAGAGCAATTGGTCAGTATATGTAATATATTGAAATGGCAGCTTTTATACCAAAGAAAACAAATGGAGAAATAAAGTTACAATAAAAAACTGCACACCTTATGGTGCAAATTAATATTCTTTTTTATGGTCAGTGGGTGGCACTGTAGCTTTCTGGTTGTCCTGTTGTGTTTCTCAAATCAGTCAGCTACAGATCTGCAGGTAATATGCATTATACGGTCTTATCTAAAGGACCATATCCAATGCATGTCCTCCAGTGCCATTTTAACCCACAATGTAAGGAACAACTCCTTACTCGGTGACTCTATAGAGCAAATTTCCTTACCACTGCGCCTTTTTTTTGCAGCTGTTTCAAGCGGTACTTCTTGTGTGCTGTCCTTCACGATGGCCTTGACATCATTTGCTGCCATGCAGATGTTTAAACAACAGTTGGCTGGATCCGAGTACATGACCATTGTGGGGGGACTTCTGGGCAGCTGTGTCTTCTTCTTTATTCTGGTTGTATCCTTTTGCTGCAGTCAGTAGACTCTGGAATAATTTCTGTTCACAAAGGCAGTAAAACTGCACATAGTTCAAATTAAGATGGACAAGGTTTCATAGAGTGTACTCCTTAGTTTAACAAAGTTATTCTTATTTTATGAATTATCAATGTGTCACCTTGTATTTTCCAATGCCTTGGGTGCCAGAAAGTAGGTAATAAGTAATACAGAAAAATAATTTTTTTTCAGATTCATCTTTTTGCTATTTCTCAATCCTTAAACTTAAAGAGTAAACAATTTTTAATATATACATGTATAACCACATATATGATAGATTATCCTTAATATTTGCTCAGGGAGTTGGTAATTTAGAAAGCACAATGTTTGGCAGTCATTTTCAGACCAAGCTTTTCCCAGAAGGTAAGACAAGTGTGAAATAAAAAGAATGGAGATTTTACTTAAGAATTTTAAACTTATCACAGTTGTAAACATTTTTGTGATGTGATTCAGTGTTCTGACAGTGAGTCTGTTAATAAGTCTGACTTTGTGTTTACTCTAACAATTAATCTGTTTGTTATTCCAGTATTGTTCTGTCTGGCGGCAGCCATGTTTGCTTCAGCCCTGGTCCACCGCGTTTGTGTCACAACCTGGTAAGATTACCTTTATTACCCTTATTGAAAGTGAATTTGTCAAAAATTTTATTGTTATTTTTATTAAAAGGAAAAGTCAAGGGTGTTGGGCTATTTTGAGTAATGGTAACCAAAATGAAATTATTCGTAATGCCTTGTTCTCTAAATTCTGTATAGACCAGACAGCAGGTGCCTTTCCTCCTTCCTTTGCAGATGGAAATTTTTAACTGTAAAAGTTGACTTTAGCTCAAGATTTATTAAACTTTTTTGTGGATATTAAATTACCTGATAGTTATCGGCATTTTATTGGACCGTTTACAATACTTTTGTTCCTCTTCTGTTATCCAGTCCCTGCTCACAAGCATAGAGATAGAAGTGGGATTTTGAGGTGGATTATTTATAATTAAATTTAATATACATGTAGTTGAAATCTGATAATGTCTAAAACAAATTTATACACAACATAAACAAGAATAACATTTCAGTACTAGTTTAATAGAAATATTTTACTCTCATTAACGTAAAACATTAACATTCAAATGTATACTACAACAAGTCAGCCCTGCAACACAGCAATGAGCATGTTTACACTGTTCTCATCTTAGCACTGTCTCTATCAAAATTGTGAATCATAACTTGTTTCAAATGCAAAAAAAAATCTACTAAAATGTCCCTTGATTTTCAAAGGATCAATACTTCTTCTTCGAAAATTGGCTTATAAATCTACTATCACTGAAATGTCTGTTCACACATTTTGCAATTCTGTTAATTAAAAATGTCCTCTGCCCACTTCCTTCACCCTTCCACTGGTACCTGAATTCCCAATAGCCTTGACTGCCAAAGTCAAATCCTTGTGAACTCCTTACCGCCACTGCCCCCTCCCCCTTCCAACACCATTTTCTAGATTCCACATTGACCTGACCCTGTTTTCAGTTTTTCCTGTTCTGTATCAAATCTTGGAGATGATACTAAAAATAATTTTACTTTATAATTGAAACTTATTTTATGTTTTGATTTTGATTTTCAAAAAGAATTCTTTCATTAACTTGATTGAGTCATGTTTCTTTTTTTAGTTACGTTTCTTGTACTGACATTGAATGCTACTGAATAAACTATTTATAGATTTCCTAGTTTGTAATGTTATTTTATTTTCAGTTTCCTGTTTTCATTGGTGGCCCTGTATTACATAAACAAGATTTCTTTAAACAAACATTCAGTTCCCGTGTCAGCAACTCCTGTCAAGGCTTCACAAGGGAAGAAGAGGAAATAGGCCTTGAATTGTTATCTGGTGTTATATTCACTTTACATTCATACTTTATAGAAATAAATTTATATGTAGTATTAAATTTTGTTCTAACTTTGTGGTTCACAAAGAAGGCTTTACCAATGTGAGTAAAATTAGTTAGTTTGTGTTCCTTTTATTATCAGAAGAGCTAATTTTAATGAAGATAAAATGAGATGCCTCAGGGTTTCCCTGGCATTATTTATGCACAGTTAATAGACTTTTTCTTGGTTTGAACATATAAATCAGTTTAGAAATTGTAAAAATTAGAGAGAAATGGTTTTAACAAATTGAGAAGCCATTCCTTACACTTATAGTGGGGCACATTAAGAATAAGAGATCACGATATATACTGAAAAAAGCGTTTCCTATTCCCAGCAGCATTTAATGAATGATTTCCCAAGTATACACTTCATTCATTCATAGGTGCTTGAGAATGAGAGGATTCTCGGAACTATTCACTCATCTTAAAAAATGTCACATGCTATGGAATGCCATATGCGACAGCCAACTGCTTACTGCCAACTGTCAGCTGCTTACTGCCAACTGCCACACATATTTGAATAAATTTTATATTTGTATTGATATTTATATGAATATTCACAAAAATAAGGGAAAAAAGGCACGGATCCAGGACATTTTTCCAAGGGGGTCACCCTGGTAAAATTGAATTGAATAAAATGACCAATATGTCTTATCTTATGTATTATTATACCTCTGTGAATTTGTTCAATATAAAAACATGACGAATAAACATGCTATCTTTTCCAAACAGCCCCTACTGTGAAATAGTTTTTGTGCTATCTGCCCATGGTGAAATAGTCATCAAACTATTCACCGGCAGCATTGATCTGTTTCCCTCGCTTTTCATTTCGGAAAACTGGTTTTATACGGATTGTGACGTGTATATATTATGACGTAACAAAAGTTAAGTCAGCATCGGTATAATATGGAATATAATAATTGTGTGTACCCTGCATAGGCATCGGAACCGGGGGGGCTTAGCCCCCCCCCCCCCCCCCCCCTCCCCAACCGAAAATGTGGATTCGTGTTAAGTTGGTATGAAAAATGTCATACACATGAAGGTATGACGCATAAGAACCCCCCCTCCCCGGCCGAAATAAATTTTCACACTTAGGAAAGAACTTTACGTATTTTTTTCTTGTCAAGAAATTTCTGGGTTGGATTTTTTTTTACTCCTTGGAAAAAATGTCCTATAGATCCGCGCCTTTTTTTTTTTAATTTACATAAATATCAATATTAAAATAAAATTTATTCAAATATTTGTGGCAGTTGGCAGTAAGCAGCTGGCAGTTGGCAGTAAGCAGCTGACAGTTGGCAGTAAGCAGTCAGCAGTTGGCAGTAAGCAGTTGGCTGTCGTATATGGCATTCAATAGAAATTTATATGAATTTTCACCAAAAAAAAAAAAATGAAAAAAAGGCACGGATCCAGGACATTTTTTCCAAGGGGGTCACCATGGTAAAATTGAATAGAATGACCAATATGTTTTATCTTATGTTATATTCAATATATGCAGTTGATAAAGTACATTGTTTATTTATTTATTTGTTTTTGAAATAGGTAATAAAATGACTTCTGCTTTTAATCTTTAAAGAAGCCCCCCCCCCCCC
>PRKT01000062.1:307519-339832 GCA_003671525.1 Saccostrea glomerata | reverse complement strand
TTTAGAAAAGTGTCTTAGGTTTCAGAACGTTTTTTTAAAGGCCAAGTATTTAAATAATACTAGACAAAAATAAATGTTTTGGAAACAGTCGCGATGCTAATCTTATTACATATAAACTTAAAATAACATGTATAAGAAAAACAAAAATGGGATTTTCTCGGTATCTCTGCAGTTCAGTTGTTTCTTCTGGTAATCTCTTTCGATTCTAGCCAGGGAAGAAAGAAAGTATTATACAGCTGCTGTCTCATTAAATATCACCAAAAATTGATCTACAACTTTATTGAGAGAAATTTTAAGTCATGCCACGTTATAACTAATGGTAAATCCCATCTTTTGTGTCCAATAAATCAGATTTGATCATAATATTAATTGGGTGTTTTACTCGGGTGATTTTTATTACTTCGGTTTCTTAAGCTAGATATCATAACCTTAAAAAATTACTCAGTAATACCCATGGTCCCAGACTTCTGAGGAATATAGGGTAATCTCCAAACCTCTGTACAAACAAGCAAACTATTTACACCAGCATACTCATATACTAGTAAATTAATTTGTACAAAAAAACAAGCAAGCTATTTACACCCACATACCTATATAAGGAGAGGAATTTACTAAGTTATTTAGAACTTGTTTCCAATCCTTTTGATTTATATCAATAAACTACGTTCAAAACCTATATACGCTCCTCACAAATCTCTGACAGATTCAATAATAGAAAACGGTAGCAGATTGAATAGCTTTTGCAAATACAGATGAAACAAGGACAGAGTGTTGCATTTTTTGTACATATCAAAAAGACAGTGGTTTTCATTAATTAAGAGGGTTTTTTCTTTTAGGGGAGCTTAACTTCATACTATATTTAGCTGCAAGAAAAGAAAAATCAAGCCCCTTGGTTTTACATACAGTCCCCTTGTAGGGGCTAAGATGTCCAAATCTTGAGAGTGGTATTCTAGGGTATAAACGACATTTGAAAATAGAACAGTGTGAATGCCGAGCGAAAAAAAAACATTAAGTGATTAACCAATCCCTTCAAGAAGGATATGGAGATAACGAACAGTATTCAATCTCAAAGTCCATAAAACAATACAAAATAGGAGCAGAGCAAACACGGACCTCCGAGACATCAGAGGTGGGATCAGGTGCCATGTAGGAGTGAGCACCCCCTGCTGACCAGTCACACCCGCCGTGTGCTCCTTGTCATGATCAGGAAATAGTGGAAAATCTGTCGTTAATTCTGTGTATAAATAATGGAATAACAATTAGTATGGAAAAACATCAGGCAGCATTTGACTCAATGATAAATTGTTTTGCTGACAAGGCCATTGTATCGACCACAGAACTTACAAAATGATGACTTTAAACGAGACTGCTGATATTCTTGTTTCATCAACTTGCTTGTCAATGATTTACCTCGTTTTAGAAATTGTTCATACGTAGAGCATGCTCTTGCGTATCGAATCAATTGAGATATATATACTCCGTATGCAGAAGATGAAGGTACCGGTATATTGCTGCATAAGTGATGGAAGTTGACGATAGAAAAGTTAAAGTCATCACGTTTATCGTATAGCTTGGTTGTTAGATTACAATTAACGTCTTTTTCAAATAAAATATCCAAGTATGAAACAGATGCGTCATAATATAATTTATATTGTATATAAAAACAAATAATATTAATAATATACTTTCCACAAAAAGTAAATGATCTATTAGTTTTATTCACAAGATGTACTTTATCTGTTTTAAAATAGATACACTATATGTAGTATTTGAGAATTTAAATCATTCAAATCTATTTTCAGGCAAGGGAAATCAAAAGATAAAAATAACAGATATGGAAGTTGACGTACTCTGAAACAATGTGAATGAAAATTACTGTTCATGTATTATCATCCCCTTTAATATGGGAAAACTAGATAAATTCGACATAGAATTTAAAAACCCTGACGGTGTTTGTGTTTCCGGAAAACCTCTTTGTGGATCTGTTGTCCTGCAGCTTTCTGGGAAATTAAAAATTCAAGGTAAGAATTTCCAACGTAAGAAAGACCATAAAGTATTGAATAATTCATTGCCCAGAGTGATTTTCATACAAGTGTTGGAATGAGGAAATTGTTTTGATAATGACATTACTGCATGAACTTAGTCCTCTAAATTCGTTCCCCCTTTAATAAACTGTTAGTTTAACTGACACAATGATTTGAAAAAGGAATTCAAAGCTTTATCAATATTTGCTTGAAATTCTCTGCTATAGCTTTTCCATCTTAATGCATTAGTTTTAGAGCATTTTCGTATTTTTTTCTGACGTTTTAACATGTACTCATAAGTCAATGTTTAAATATGTACATCATGCATACATGTAGTATCCTGTGAATTTATATAAGCATATTATGGTATCTGTAAACGGTTCTCTCCATAATTTTGTGGAATTAAGGATATTTTGTTATGATATTGTAGATATTTTACTACGCTTCCATGGTTATGCTAGTGTTGGTTGGGTGGAGAAACATTCAAGTGGTCATGGAAAGAACAAAAAGGCCGTGGCCAAGCACTTCTCTAGTGAAGAAATATATTTTGACCACACCGTTCATGTTTATGGTAAAGAGTTACAACAGAGTGAATCTAATCTACCAAAAATAAAATAAAATAAATAATCATTTTAATTCTAACAGTAAAAAATATTCTTTAAACACAAAACATTTGTAATGTATCCACACCTCCTAAATGTGATTTTATTGTCACTAACATTCTGATTATTCCGATTCTGATACAAAATTTAATTTTTCAAAGTAAAATTCCTTTGATCAATGGACGTGTTTTAAAAAAAGACTAATTTTCTTACCCTCTGATGTAGAAAACAATGCCAGCCAGGTGAACACCCTAGCAGCCGGGTCACACTCCCTCCCATTCGAGTTTCACCTTCCGGCAGATTGTCCTACTTCCTATGAGGGATCTATTGGGCGTATTCGTTATTATGTGTCTGCCAGAATCAGGAAACTATATGAAATAGAGCACACAACCATGAAACTTTTCACTGTCATAAATCACCTTGACTTGAACAACGACTTACGATTACAGGTACAATCAAGTTGTACTCAGTAACATGAGTAATTTACAGTTAAATTATATACATTAACTTATTTGTTGGACGTACATATAATAAAAGACTAGAGTCTTAAAAAAATTCTCGATCAGAAGATCAACACATTATGACATGTAAAACATAACTCCAGCAATGAAAATTGTTCTAGAGGCAATTTAAAAAAAAGAAAGAAATATTCTTCATTAGAAGATGGAAACACTTGCACAACAATGTTTGACTCGACATTCAGATTTATCGTCGACGTTATCTCAGTTAACAACAGTTACTTCCATTACGGCTCGATATATAGTTTGCCAGTGAACTTCGTTTTAAGTCAACATTCCACATACATTCTTCGGTCGTTAAAGAATTTCGTAAATTCTATAGTCATTATAATGATCTTGTTAGCAAATAAACCTTTTTTTGACCATGGGATATTCTGTCTACCTGATCAGTTCACAAGGCCTCGAGAGGGAATGTTTGCTTCTCCTTAGCACCTTGTCCCACTTTTGGAATTATAGTTATTTCATAGATGAAAAGGAAAGATCAAATTGGGGCTACAAAATAAAATTTACACTTTTAAAACTTATCTGACCATGTGCCCTACTATTTTACAAGACTACTTAATTTATTTTTTTTTAAAAATGACATGGCTGGGTATTGCTTCCATGATTAGAGTTTTACAAAAAAATCTTTATTATAAAAAATCTCATTCAATATACATTTAGTATGCATGCTAGCTCAATAAAATAACCTAATAATTGTTTCATGTTGCATTTTCATTTGCATTATCATAGTTTTATAATGGATGCGTTTGCATCATTCTATTGATATTTTATCAATTCATCTGAGACATTAGTTGCATATATGAAGTATAATAACGGAAATTTCTCCTTACCTTATAAATTATTAACGGGCTTCCATCATAAACATAAAAATTTCTATCCCATGAACCATTCCTCGTTGTGTTAATGAAGCATAGGGATACAGTTGTGGTTATAATTTGATATTTCAGTTTAATCGATAGAAAATACCTTTAAATTATTACAATAATGATTACAATAATGATAATTATATTTTAAAGACAAGGTACAATGTAGGTTACATACAAGAATTTGATGTACATGCACATGTTATGCTTTCCAATGAATAACACTCATTGTACATAGGTATTCATACACAGACTGGCTACGATAGATTAAACTTCATTGTAACTGTACTACAAATAAGTAAGGAATCAGTCAGATGTATTAGATGGACCCTGATGAAACTAAGGGTTTAAAAATAAAAGATATGCATATGATTATTTTTTTTTATTTTAGTTTTAAGTATGTCATAGGTCATTGAAATTTGCATTTTACATACATTTTGTTATCTATCTATCTATCTATATATATATATATATATATATATATATATTATACAGTTGTAATTGTGTTAAATGTTTTGTAATTTTTGGCAGATAACACTTAAAAAAACCAATTACTTGCTTACATACTGACTAAAATCACAGAAGTAATGACTTATGAATGTTTTTTGTTAATTCTATATCTATAGTACATGCCTTTATTTGGTTTTCGTTGTATAACAGCAATCGACAGATGCCAGTAACGAGATGACGCTTTGTTGTCTGTGTTGTAAGTCCGGACCTATTTGTGCCACGCTATATTTAGAGACAATCGGATTTGTTCCAGGGGAAGGAATACCCATCCACGTGGAGATTGAAAACAGAAGTGGCAGGAAGGTGTCTGCAGCTAGTGTCACGCTGCTGATGGTAAATTGTTTAAAATGTTATCTAATTTTAAACAATTAAAATCACTGAGAGGGATTCAAAGTTCCGTTGATTAAGTCTAGATTTCGAAATAAGTCTAATAACACTGAAACTCAAGGAAACCAATTTCACGCTAAGTATGAAATAAGATTTCTTTGGAACCATTGGTGGCTAGATTAGACACGTTTTACTGTAATGGTTTTTCTATAATTATGTTATTTTGGTTATTTAGAATGAGTTGCCTTTTGAATCATTCCTTAATAATCATCTGACTGAAATTTGTCAATGAAGTACTGCTTGACCAGAATTCTTCGACAAATGAAATAAAGGAAAGAAAACAATTGAAATGTTTTTATCTGATCCGAATTTTATGTGAAAATGAGAATGTTATCATTGAAAATGATTACATATCAATTTGATGCCTAATAATATTACATGTTCAACAATCCCCACCTTATAAAGTAACAATTGATAAAACTATTGTTCTTTTCATCAAACAGGTTGTCCGTTACAACACGTCCAAAAAATCGAAAACTCACACTAACCAAGTGGCGTCTGTTTGTAAGGATAAATGGAATGCTGGGAAAACTGGCGTGTGGACGGGAGAGCGACTCGTCATACCTTCCGTTCCGCCATCTTATCTTCGCGGATGTGACATCATCGATGTCTCATACGTACTCGAGGTAAATGATATTCACGTACCTCCGTCCGATGGCATTTCAGATAGAATGAAAATCATTCAACGAAGTTCTGAAACTTTATGTATTTCACTTTGTTATCTGAATGCAAGCAGTATAGGACTAAATTTGAAGCCCTTCACCGGCAAACGTTGACGTCTCCATATGAGTGAAAAATTCTCGAGTGGGACGTTAAACAAATATACAATCAATCAATCAATCCTTAAAAGAGTTCATTATATTTCAAATATATCTATGGTTTTGCTTGAAGTAAATGATAATGGATTAAAAATGGCTGATCAAAAGTAGTAAATGTATTTGTGTCTTCATGTCGGTGTGGGTTTTTTTTCAGTTAAAGATCCATCCCTCTGGACCAGCCTTCACTTTGCCAGTTAAAATGGAAATTGTTATAGGAACGAAGCCCTTAAAGAATTCAATCAGTAACTTTTCATACTGTGGGTCAGGAGTTTCAGTAAACTCTCCAGTGATTCATACCAACGATAACAAAAAACTACGTAAGTTGTACCACATTTGACACATCAAAAGACTCTTTTCTACATCTTCTTCTGTATTCAATAATTGAGAAGTGAAAAATAAATCAGATAGAATGAATGATCAGTACGTACTGGTCCCTGCTGACAAAGCAAGTAACAACATTGTCTTCGTTTGTAAAACTCATTATATAAATTGTATTTTAGAAGAGTTTGGATTTAATTCTGCAATTGGTAATCCAACTTATACTCATATTTCCCTTTCTAAGGAAGAAATTCTTCAAAATCATATGACAGTTTGAATATTTTTAATATCCCAAACAACCAAATTGAATTTGAAGTACCATTTCTATTTGAAATCCAAAACTTCATAAAAATTCTTACAAAGATACAAAGCGGGTCCAGTAAATGTTCTACCAAACCTCTTTCTTTACTCCTCACTAAAATATTAATAGTAGTGAAGGAAAAACTTCAAGAGTACAATATATTCGAGAAGTGGTGCAAATCCAATGTGTATACTCAAAATTTCCAAGGACTTTTTGGAAAATTTGAAAGCACAAGATTTTACCAAAATCAATAGCTGAAAAACTTACGACTTTTCAACTTTATACACAACCATTCCCCACGATAAATTGAAGTCTATAGCTAGGTTTTTTGATATCATTGTCAGTTGCTTTTTCCAATAAAAATGGAACTCGCAAATTCTTACCTTGTCATTTGCAAAATTATTTTGTTTAAAACATTCTGATTGTACACACAAATACTCGGAAATTGACATTAAAATGATGCTTCGGTTTCTGATTGACAATATCTAGGTGGCTTTTGGAGACCAGGTCTTGCAGCAGTCTATTGGAATTCCCCTGGCTACCATTTGTTACCCTTATTAGCATACTTATTTTTGTATTCATATGAAGCAGGATTTGTCCAAAATCTTGTACATGAAAAAATAACCCCACTTGCTGTGGCCTTCAACTCGACATTTCGATATGTCGACGACATATTATCAATTGACGGTCAAATAATGGTTATTTCCATTCTTATGTCAATACGATATATCCCTGTCAGCTTGAGATAAAAGATACCACAGAGTCTGACATATCTGTTTTATATATGGATATTTTACTTGTAAAAGATGTTAATTGTAATCTAACAAGCAAACTCTATGATAAATACGATGACTAACTTTTCTATCGTCAATTTCCCTTAATTATGCAGCAATATACCTTCATCACCTGCATACGGGGTTTAAATTGCACGTATGAACAATTTCTAAAACCCGGTAAGTTACTGACAAACAAGCAGCTGATGAAACAAGAAAATCAGCAGTCTCTTTAAAAGTCATCATTTCGTAAGTTCTATGGTCGATACAATGACCTTGTCAGCAAATACAATTTACCATGGAGTCAAATGATGACTTACATTTTTATTACTAATTATTTGGCCATTATTTACACACTGAATTAACGACGGATTTTCCCGTTATTTATCGATCATGACAAGAAGCACGTGGTGGGTGTGACCGGTCGGCAGGGAATGCTCACTCTTCCATGGCACCTGATCCCACCTCTGATGTTTTGGAGGTCCGTGTTTGCTCGGCTTCTATTTTGTATTGTTTTATGGACTTTTGAGCTTGAATACTGTTTGTTATCAAATTTTTAAAAATGAAAAAAAAACCTGCTTGTTCAACATTTACAATGAAATAATATTTTTACTTCCAGGCAATACACTCGGCATTTACACATTGACATTATGGCGATTTTTTTTCAGTTTGCGTAAAGTACACAGAAAGTGTCCTGGGAAAGGTCAATGTGGAAGATGACACAGAATGTGAGAAGATTTCGTACGACATCACTTTCGCCCCTGTTTATCCATATCACTCAATCTCAAATAAAACGGACAGTTTCCAGGTCAATTCGCCAAAACCAGGTGTGAAGGGGGTGGGTAGATAGACAAAACCTCGCCTTCCTTATTTTGTTGTTACAGAAACTGAACAACTAACGTTAATATAAAGGAATCCGAGTTTTCCGTCAGTTTGGGTTGTGTTAAAAAATTGAGGATTGAGTTGTGATAAGTTTGTATATCAGGTTTACATTTTTATATATCCCTTTCACGTGAATAATATGTACCTTGTATAGATTGCGCATTTTAGGAACATTAGTATTACTATTTTGGGAAAATTGTCTAATCTATATATGTAAGTATAATTAAACATTCATGCGTATTAATTGAAACACAGCAAAACGCAATATCGTTGGAAGAATACCTATGTGTTTTTATATAAAAAGAATAATTTTTAAATCTATAGGTGTTTCTGCTTTACAGATTGTTATGCATTTTTGTTAAAAATAAAGATTTTTATATGCAGTAAATTAAATTGTATTTATATACATTTATTTAATGGGACGTTTTATGTATCTTTAACCACTGTTTTACGTGTCAACTGCACAAAGCTTATATAAATTTTTAGATTAGTTATCCAATAGAAATTTTATCGTTAGAAGTGTCTTTCACTTATTTACAATTTTCTATTGCGAACTGAAAATAACCTGTATCGGTATACGGGATAAAGATTGTTCTGAATTCAATGAACTTTGCCCAAATTTCCCCTTGTACACAATGCCGTGTTTCCTGTTGTATTTGCCTCAGTATACTTGGATAGGTATCACTTTTTTTAAATATTTAAATTCCTGTCTTTGTAAATTCTAGATCCATGCCGTGTGTTAGGCAACCTGGAAGTTACAATGCCATCAGAATTAAAAGTTATTTACCATACTCTCTGAATTCCATATGTCATCATGTCTATTTTGATATCATGATACATAATTTCATAAATAATCTATTTTGAGGTATTTTATAGCAAGTCATATTGTTTTTAAATGGATAAAGCATGGCTAAAACTGTGATGATATCCATTACGGTAACGAGTATTTGTGTATTTATGGGTTTTTTTTTAATCAGAGAAATTTAGAACCACTAATATGCAAAAATTTTCTTTTAAAATTGTATTGGGATAGAAATCGTCAAAAAACTTATATTGGGTTAAATGTGCAAGTTATATATTACACACAACGGGCCCTGACTCAAGCGCCTCAAGGGCATATAAGAGCCAATTTTGCCCCCCTAAAAATCAACATTTTAGAATGACATTCAGATATGTTTAATTGATATTTATTTTGATGAAGAGATAATATTAGAAATATTTCTAATATATTTTTCACATTTATATGCACTCTCTAGCTGTGAATGACATGAGAAATAATGCTATTTTTGCTATCTAACAAAAAAGCCAAAAATATGCATTTTTCTTGATGTTTTTTTCTTATGGGAAACATAGAGCGCAGTGTAGAACATACATAATTTTTCTGTCACTCATCAGTATTGGATAGATACATCTTTGGTAAAAATATGAAGCTTGTTCTAGGCTGCGCTCTATATTTTCTGGAAGAAAAACTGCTTGAAAATAAGCAGTTTTACACAAAATATGCTTAAATGGCGGGAAAACGTGATTTTTATGATGTCATATTTCTAAAATAATAGCATTTTGATCAAAATGAATATGACCACTAAAGATTGCATATATAGCCGTACAAATTAAAGCTATATACATGTATGAAGTAAAATTAAGATATTCATTTTAAGGGGCCAATTGAGACACTTACCATATTTTGCTCTTTTACTCGGCAACCTGTTTAAAAAATATTCATTTGAAGCAGAATTTATATTTTAAAAAGTCGACCTGAAGAGAAGAGAATACTTGCCGCGGACTTCAACTCGACGTTCAGATACTGTATAACGACGATATTTCATCAAAAAACAATAGCTAATTCTCTTCATATGTCAACACGATACAAGTAAATCCCAATGAGCTTGAATTAAAAGATTTTAAAGGCCTGTCATATCTGTTTCATATTAGAATGTTTCATTAACTGTAGACGACTAAGGCCAACTAACAATAAAATTGACAACTAAACTGTATGACAATTGAGACGAGTTAAACTTTTCCATCGTCAACTTTTCTCATTATACCCCCCGCTTGAAAAGTGGGAGGGTATATAGTAATCGGTATTTCCGTCCGTCCGTCCGTCCGTCTGTTATGCTTTGGGGTACCCATCTCTTATCCGCAACTCCTCTTATACCACTGAGTGAAATTTAATGAAACTTTCACAGAATCTTTATAACATATTGCCATTGTGCACCTCCTATTTTACTTTTTGATCCGACACATATTTTGGGTTTCCTGGCCACAACAAAACATGGACTTTTCCATTATAACCATATCGGAGGCGGGGGGTGTCATTTAGTGAGCTCATTGCTCACAGTACCTCTAGTTTATGTTATCAACTGTATATGGTGTGTATGTCTACCAACTTAATGGTTACTCAAGAGCATGCTCAAAAGTACGATCAGTTTTTAAACCGAGACAGACTATTCATGTAGAAGTTGATGTTACAGGGATTTCAACAACCTCGTTTAAAATCGGCATTTTATAAAAAATTTTATGGACATTATAATGTACTTATTGATAAATATAACCTACGTGTATCACGGGCTCGTGTTTTGACTGACTTGTTTCATACCCATTGTTAACCATTTCTTCTTGTACTACATTTGACCAAGGAATGTTCTGTCTACTTAATCGATATATTGGGCTCGTGGCGGGTGTGACTGATGTCAGAAGGTAATGTTTACTCCGCCTAGGTACCTGATCTCACCTGTAGAATTCCCGGGGGTTTGTATTTACGCCCCGTCATGGAATCGTATTGTTTGTGGTTTTTATGAGATCATTTTTTTTTATTCTTCGACTAGGGAAATTAAATGCTCGCAGGTTATTTCCACATAATTTGATATGTCTGTTGATAACTCTATGGTTTAATTAAAAAAAATTATATTAATGAAACATTTATTTTTCTCTTTTTGTCTTGCCTTATATACTAGTATGTAGATCATACAATTTTAGACGGAAGTTACAGAATTTTGCAAAAAATTTCCCAACAACTTACTATTAGTTACTTGGAGATCCTTACTGCTTAAATGATCGCAGGCTGAGTATAGTAATTTCCCTCTGTGCTTCGAAACTTTCTATACTAATGGAGTCTTTGTCAACATGAATGCGATGGGGAAAAAGAGATAAGGTTCATAAATGGAATGCTGGTCAGACAAAGGTCGACTGTAGTAAACAAATTAATATACCAATCCAATTGTTTTATTTTGAAACATTCAAAAAGTAAAATTGAGTTTAGTATACATATATGAGTTTTTAATATTAAACATTTTCATTAATGTTTTGGTAAAAAAAAATTATTGTCAATAAACTAATTCAACTTAATTACCTTATATGGTAATATTTTAATAATTTTTTTTTTCGATTTTTATTTCTTTTTTGGCAAAATAATAAAATGCTGACTAATTACCTGAGTTATTGAAGAGAATACGTGCAGATTGATTGTTTATACTTTATTGCAATAATATAAATATAGAGTCTTGTTGTAAAAAAAACCCCACGTTTGTTTATTTTCTGCCTTTAATATTCTAAAAATAGTAGCACGCCTTTCGGTCATGTCTGTGTTGTTTAATTTGTATTGTTTCCCCAAGAGATCTAAGCCTTGTTTCAGTTCTAACTATTGCGGACTTTTTAATCACTATTTTCCTAGAGGTTCATAAATCATATCTGTAACCTTATGGTGTTCACAACTGATAAGCAAAAGCCACAAAAACAATTGTATCCCTTTCCAATAAAAAAAATCATTGATATTCTCCTTAAGAAAAAATAGAGGGTCAACAAAGTGCACGTATCCGAGAATATGTGTAATGTCACGATTTCCAGCACCAAAATGAGCTTTACTGAACAGTTGTTTTTGTCAAACGAGTCTTGCTTCTGTTTTCACGTCATTTTAATCGCTTAATTCAAATATCTGTATTTTGGAAAGGTCAATCCTTTATTGATTAGCTATTCCAAATGAAAATCAAGAAGTCTTGCATAATAATTATTGATTTGAATTTGAAATATTCGGTCCATAAATTGTATAGGTTACAAGTTTGTAAAATTTATTTACTAGTATTTATTTTAAGGTCACCTTTTTAAAAAAAAATCGTTTGGTAACCCTCTCCTGACCGACTGACTAAAATGGTCCGACTCATTTTTTCCATTCCAGGACGCGATATTTTTGTTCTGATTATTCCTCTCATCCTGTTAACAAATATGAAATAATCTGGAAAAAAAGAAAAGAAGACCTACCAACCGACCCATTAAATTAACCCTGAATCGGGAGAGGGCATGCAAACATTTTTTAAAGGTGACCTCATACATATGAATGTTGAAGTATACACTGTAAGAAAATTTGAATTACAAAATTTTACCAAAAATTAACCAAGAAAAAGTCACGACTCTTCAATTCTACATGCAACCATTCCCCACGATAAATATAAGTCCAGGCTTTTTGATATCATTGACAGTTGCTTATCAACAAAAAATGGCATTCATAAATTTACTTTCCTTGTCATTTGCCAAATTATTTTGTTAAAAGCACATTCTTATTGTGCACACACGTACTATGAAATTGACATCAAAAAGATGCTTGGGTTTCTGATTGACAATATCTATGTGGTTTCTGGAGACCAGGTCTTCAAACAATCTTTTGGAATTCTCATGTATATCCATTTCACCCTCTTATTAACAGACCTACTTTTGTATTCATATGAATTAGAATTTGTTCAAGATCGTAAAAGTGTCAGGACGAAAACACTTCCTGTGGCCTTCAACTCGACCTTAGGACGTATTGTTAATTAATAATGGTAATTTACGTCTTATGTCGATACATTCATGACATAATTGAGCTTGAAATAAAAGATACGACAGAGTCAGACAAATTTGTTTCATATTTGGATATTTGAATAGAAAAAGATATTAATGGTAATCTAACAGCCAAGCTTTATGATAATCGCGACCACTTTGGTTTAACTTTTCAATTATCAACTTCGCTCAGTTATGAAGTAATATACTAGTACCTTCATCACTTGCATACGGGGTTTATATCTCTCAATTGAGACGATTCGCAAGAGCATGATCTATGCATGAACAAGTTCTAAAAGGTGGTAAGTTGTTGATAAACAAGTTTGTGAAACAAGAATATCAGCAGTCTCGTTAAAAGTCATCATTTGGTTAGTTATATGGTCGATACAATGACCTTGTCAGCGAATACAATTTATCAATGAGTCATATGCTGTCTGACGTTTGTCTAACTAATTTTAGGCCATTATTTATACACTGTATTGTCGACGATTTTTCCAGCTATTTCCCGATCATTAAAAGGAACACATCGCGTATCTGACCGGTCGGCAGGGATAGTCACTCCTCCATGGTACCTCATCCCAACCCTAATAATAAAAAGGTCCGTGTTTGCCCTGCCCCAAAGCTTGTTTTTGAATTTCAGTTCATTATATCCATGTACTTCACAAAGAAGCAGATGAAAAAATAAAAATTTAATGAGAACTTTGTTAGCCTTGATATAGTAATTATATTTCAATACTGAATATACGGTATATTAAAGGAAAATTGAAGAATAAAAAAATCTTTTTATTCTTTCAATATCAAGATATTAAAATCAATAAACATGAATTATACATATGAATGTTTGTCTATTTTTGGTTTAATGATTCATACATGCACAATCCTGCAGATATTTCTAAAAACTAATCGAACGGTAAAACAACAAACTAAATGTACGTCAAAAAAACGTGTCTTAAATATCTTAAAAGATATGCAAAACATTTCATTGTTGGTGAACAATAAAGAGCAGTAAGTATATTTGATAAACTGCTCGAACACAGACTTCATCAGCAATCATGTATGAATTTTAGTACATGTGATTCTTTGGGCTTTTAAGAGAAAAATAATATAAAACAAAAGTAAGCAATTTAAATGAACTGAATTTATCTAACAACCGATTTTTCATTGGCAAAAGGTTAAATATTTATTAACCGTATTATTTATTTGTGTTGACATTTTTAAAATAAATATAACCCACTGAAGAAGGTGACTTCACCCTTAATATTGTTATAAGATTCGTTGTATAAAAAACATCTGTCAGTGGCCACATGAATGGTTTTCATTTGCTTTTTTAAAATAAAAAATTTGTAAACCCAAATATCAATAATTCAAAATTCAATTTAAATAGAGTATATGACGTTGTTAAAAATGCATTTCTATCCCAATAATTTGTATATAATTCATTTCTATATCTATATTTTGTATTTTCATTTATATCCCCATATTTTGTATTTTTCATTTCTATCCTCATATTTTGTATATATTTCATTTGTATCCCCATACTCTGTCTATTGCATAAATCTATGAATATCCCTATTCGCTTTATACTGTAAAACAACTTTTATTCGGGAGCGAGAAATATTCGAAAGTTTCGCGACCTACTTTAATTCGCGAATATTTATCGTAATGAACTATTTATTTTTATTCATATTGGTAGAAAATGATCCTTAGTCGCAAAAAATTAATCGTCGCAGATGGATTTTAAACTGACGAATCGCGAATAAAAGATGACGCGAATAAAAGTTGGTTTACAGTGTTAGAAAAATGGCAGTTGCGTTTAACTAAGTCTCAGTCGCCAAAAATAACCTTCATGAAGGCATTATGCAATCATCGTTATAATGTCCAGTACAAAAGATTACAAAAGAAAACATGTTTCTTCACTATCCGTATTTTTTCATTACAAATCAATCGCCTGGCGGTCAATGATTGGAAGGTCTTGAGTTCAAACCCTGGCTGCGACTGACCTAAGTCGATAAAATATATTTGAAAGGACATATAGATAACAACTGTTTCATAGCAAAGCTCTCGGGACATCGGACTCCTCTGAAGTGTTAAAGCCCCTAAAAATCGGGGTCCCATGTCCCCTCAGCGGAGAAAAGATTTTTTTTGTTTTGCAGCTCGTCATCGTTATATCAGTGAAACATTCTCATATGGGATATAAAACAACAAAAAATTAGTATTTAAAAAAAACTATCAGTGTTTGTTTGATTTGATTTGCGTATGCTCTTCATTAAGTCCAAGATGCTTTATTGTGACTTCCAATCCAACAATGTGGCTGACCATTCTGAAAAGAAAGCTGTAACAAAACTCCTATATCAATATATAAGGACACATTATATGGTTTCATCGGCCTTTAATTACTGAAACCTCTACTTTGTCGCAGGCACTTCAGAGCTGACAAAATCATCTTGAAACAGCGCTGATAGAACCAAGAAATTGATGTCATATCACTCTTTTAAAACAGAAAGATGAGATTTGTTGACGATGTTTTCTTAGTCCACACGAGTACATGTGATTTTACTGGTGCCTTAAAGTAATCTATTCATTTGTATCACCATACAGAGTGTTAACTCGAGATTTTTGATGATAATTACTCTGTTCGTTTTTCTTAGCTATTCAGAATCTCATTTCTAATGCACTCTAGTATGTGTATAATATGTACTGTTGTATCCATTAAATAAAATGATAGTAAGTTTTTTTTTATCTTTTTATTTCCACATAAATGTCTGATCCGTCCTCCCCTGTCTGAGTTTCACTTGGTGAAGTTTCTTTCTCCAGTGCTGAGTTAATTTTGATTACTGGAATCGACACTGGGTTTGATCCGTTATTCCATTCTTCAGATACATGGCTTGGCTCGGGACACTGGTATCGGACTCCCTTGGCGTTGTTCGAGATGGACGGATGGGGACCAGTCACTTCCGGTGCCTCGGCTGACATGTCGACACTGCTTTCATCGAGGTTACTAAAGTTGTCCTGGATATTTGTAAACACAAAAGAGGAACCATTTTCCTGTACGTGAAAAATGTGTTATTGACATCGTATTTTGTATCACAGGACCACAGTGGAATTCATTTGGTAATTCAAAAATTGAAAAAAAGAAAATCAATTATTTGCTATTTTAATTTTCTTTGTACCCTATCTATACATTTATATGAATCACCTTCTAATTATACATCAATACGTGCTGTCCTTCTAATTTTCACAATATCAATAAATAATTTGATTTGATGGGTTTCACTACTTGATAATCAATGATTTGCTCAACAATGGAACTACATAGGGATATACATTCGTTGTCCTACAGCAACATTGCGAAATATAATTATACTCAAATACAGAGAGGTAAGGTGAGCCGAACTTTTATTAATATACATTTGCTAACCATAATATAAAAAAATATGTCTTGAATGTCATTCTTGAAAACAGTGGTTACAATAAATTTACAGTGTCTTAGCACCGACTTTATAGCGCCGCCTATATAACAGTGTCTTTAGCACCGTCTTTATGGCGATGCCTACATAACAGTGTCTTTAGCACCGTCTTTATAGCGCCGCCTATATAACAGTGTCTTTCGCGCTATCTAGGAGCGGTTTGGTTACGACCACAATGTCTTTTTGTCCAAGTACCTTAATGTGGAACATGCCCTCTCTCTGTTGACACATCTCCTCCTTGGCTATTTTGGCCACGCGGCAGCTGAGGAGGATGGAGAGGATACAAATGAGACACTCCACCCCCGCTGTTACCAGGGCGATCAGAATCAGGGGGTCCTTATCCTCCTTCTGGAAGGTACTGCCGTCAGTAGCATGGTTCTGAAGACCAACTCGCAGGAGTTGAAAACTGACAAAGGTCGTCACCATGGAAACGGCTGATATGGCAATGAAACACATTATCTGAAGAAAGGACGGTTTTTAGTCGTTTATTACTATTAAATTTATCAAATATGAAATATATGGATTCTAAAGAATTTAGAATTACCACATAGGACGTTTTTCTCCTCGCACACAGTATTCCAACTAGTCCAGTTATGAAAAACTGCCAATAGAAAGAGAGAGTAAAACATTTTAATAAAATTAAAAATAGGATTTGGAGATCGAGCCTTTGTAAATACAATAGTGGGGCTGTCTCAGAAATCACGATTTGAATGACCTTTTCCAGTTTTGGGTAATGGACCCCACCACATTTGCCCATTTTTTGATTATTGTGAGATATTAAAAAATTTGAACTTATTTGGTAGTCCCATACATGTTACTTTGTAAGTTTACTTTTTCTCGATTGGCATAGAATACTGGTGATAGAAATGCATTGTATATGTGTAAATTTGCATGTCTGTCCCTTTTTTCGAGACAGATTCAGAGAAATTTGTGAACTAATGTATGACCATTGTATGAAGAAGTAGAATTTTGAGTATTTATTGATTGCATTTTGTCCGTTTTTTTGTATTTTTCGCACTCATATGAGCTGTATAAATGCATGTAGTGACTGTAGTCTTCGGAGTATTTTGGGTAGATATTTTAATTTGTTTCTTATACATGCTTAGTTTGTTTATCAAGATTTAATTGATCAATAAATTACAATTTTAGAAATACATTTATGGTATTTTTTATTTGGAGGTGAAGGAAAGAGGAGACATGAATGAACTTACAATACCACCACTCCATATTGGCGATACGCTGTGGGCTAACCAGACTTCTGCTTGAATACTGAGAATGACACCGACACAAACACTGAGAACTCCCAGAAAAATGTGAAAACCCGAGGCACAGAACACCAGGGCCAGATCCCAACGAACCATACTGAAGATATCGGAGTAGCTATGTCATCGACAAGAGAAGGTCTCTAAAACAGATAGACAAAAGGAAGTTATTTAATATTAAAACAAACAAATGTATTTCACATTGAAAGCCAATGAGTACAAATGAACAAATCGAATCTTTTTAACAGGAGTAGGCCAACATTTTATTGATCAAGTATCCGAAATATTTCACTGTCTTTGAGTTCTGTTGACTTAATTATGCATATCTAAGAATAGCAGACATTCCTGAAATATGACAAACACTTGTAGATCTTACCCATTTTAGAAATTAAGGTCCGATCAGCTTGATGGTACCCTGAAACCGCCTGTACAGAGACGCATAAATCTGATTGATTTCAAATTCTCCATGTTATTAAAAGCTTCAATTGCGTCAAACACGCCAACCCTAGCAGTTTGCTGGAAGAGACCCCGAATATTAGTCTTTTGCCGTAAGAAATCCAATACTTGACAATCTAAGAACTAGTCCTGAAGCGTTATGCTGCCGATCGATACAGCTCTTTTTGCATTGATCCGTTGGCTGTACGCAAACTATGTAATAAAACCGAGCCCGGACACTGCAATAAAGGATGAAAGAAAAAAATCGATGTTGTATGTCTACATTGTTTGATTAATAGATCCCATGAATACTGTTTACCACGTCTAAATATCATCAGTTATTAATCAAAATAATTACACTATTGTGGACATGTGGACAATTCTGTGAAGAATTTGGCAACAACAGATCTTCTCTATGCGTTTTTCTACGTGGTTGATACAACAAAAGGAAGAGTTTGAAGAAGAAAACATGTAAAATATGATAGGAAAAGTGAAAGAAATATTAAATTTTTATTAGTGGTTTAAAAGGGCCATACAATGGTTATACTGTACATTTTATATAAACCAAGAGTTTTTTTTTAAATTTTAAATAAAGAACAGACTCTTTTTTTCGATTGTTTTTAAGAAATATAGACATGTAGTGTTTCCAGATATTATTGAGAATTTTAGAGATACATTTATCTAAAATGTTGGATTAATAACACAAATATAATCTAACATTGCTATTTTATTTAATAACAATGTCCTTTACTTTCTAATGGTACGTGCAGTTTTTATGGATAGCCGCCGATTTTATACTTCTTGTAGTCTGATGGTCTAAATTATAGCTTTTGAAAATAGAAAGTCTATGTAAACTATGTATTAGTAAGGAATTGTTAAATCTGCTAATATTTCTGAAAACACGTGATGTCTCACAATCAATTTTATTTTATGTGGTACAAAATGTTAAAAAAGATATTCAGTTAAAGAAAAGAGGTTGTAGGTCTCGTAAACTAAAGAGGGCTTGATATTTGATTATGAAAACAATACTAAGTGTAAAAAAAAAATATGCTTTGAAACATAGGGAGATAACGAAACGTATTCAAGATCAAAGGTCCATAAAGCAATACAAAATAGGAGCAGAGCATTTATATATAGATCTACCAGCTCTTTCCTTCTGCCGAATTCCTTTCCAATTTTCAAATTTTTGTTCCACATGAATCAATAGTAGATGGTGGAATACTCAGTGTTTAAGAAGTATTGATAGTTTTGCTTCTTTTTTTAATTGTACAATAGGCTTTTATCAAAAGCACTTATTTTGAACATAAGCCTAGCATCTACCAGAGGTATAGGCCTACAAAGAAGATGGTAAATTATATAAGAAAACTGCACAGAATCAAGAAAGTAACGAGTATTTTCTTTTATAAAAATATTTCAAACTGTGAATATTTTATTTTCAAAATATTTTTTTTAAATATTCTGAAAAAAAAAATTGCAAAAAAAAATCAATAATTTCTTGGAACATTATATAAGTTACTGTATGCATCTGTACCCTGTGTTGTCTGCAACATCTCAATCATGGCTAAAGGGCTGAAATAAGGAAGATGACTTAATCTGGAAGCGCTTGGTGCCAAATTCAAATCTGAAATTGGTTCTACCTATTTGATGATGTAAAAATTGAAACGACCGGGTTAAATTACATATTATAAGCTACAGTTATAATAGCAACAGAAAAGGACAAGACAGTCTTTGTAAAGTCTACTCCTTCGGCAGGATATGAAATAAGTTAGACATTTAACGAGGGAGTTTTCTCAAATTAATTGGATTTAATTTTCTAAGATTCAGGACAATATCACTCAGTGATAGAATCTGATTTCATTTGACCTTTTTATTTTAAATGCAAGGTTAAATCAAGGGGATTTTTAACGAAATTTAGAATTTAAAAAAATGTTGCCAATCATTAAGTCATAAATCAGACAAGAATCAAAGGAAGGGAAATACTTAACAAAGACCATTAGGAGAAAGATATTTAAATTATACGAGTATCGACACGTTCTTTTTTTATATATTCTCTGGGGGCAATGACTAGTCTTATTTTGGAAATGAATATTTATAGAGAAATCAGCTCCAGTTCAGTTATTCACTTAATACATATGAACTCTGCCTACTTAATTTTTTCAGAGGACATGAATGCATGTTTATGTATAAGTTATTCATAGAGAAAACAGTTCCAGTTCATTTATTCACTTAATAACATTGGTTGGAAAGGATTTGAAATTTTACAGTGGTTTCAAAATTTATTTTTTACTCTATAGTTTTATGTTTGTTATAAGTAAACTGTTGTACAATCAGATTTAGTGAGTTTAATCAATGAAAACAATTCCTGGTAGTTTTCTGATTTTTTTTTTTACCATCACTTTTCAGGAGACAATTGCACCTTCGTCATCATCAGCCCACAAATCCTTTACTTCTCGTCAAAGCTTACAAGTCTACTGACAGCAATGAACAACTACAAACATTTCTGATGACGTCAACAAATGACTCTCACTTATGATGTCCCTTAATTAATTTCATTCAATTTCATTTTTAGCTGTTATGTACGTCAAAGAATCCATATTTCCGTTTGCTAAATACGATTTATATAATAAATTTAATACTAACTTGTAGTTACAGCATTAATGAGTCTGTGAATATGCAGCATCATACACCTCATTCATAAACAATGAAATCATTTCTTAATAAAATCATTCACAACATGTACATATTTAACAGTCTCTCAAAAGAATAAAGGATCTGTACTCTATAATATGATCATTTTACTATTGGGGATGAATTTCATAATGATTTGAAAGCACACAAAAAAGAAATTAAAGAGGCAAGATTAAAATATAGCTCAAACTATCTCTCATGCAGACAAAATATAGAAAAACTTTTTTCAACAATTTGTTTAGTAATGAAAGAAAAAAAATGCAATTTTTTGTTGTCAAACAAATCATAGATGGAAATAACTGAATTGAATCTTAATATGATATTTTGTACTGCTTTTTATACAGGTATTATATTCTTTTTCTATGTGTACCTTTTCTTACCTCCTCTCTACAACATATGAGTGTACATTTAAAAAAATAAAATCTTTGGTATTGTTAAATTGTCCTATGGTAGGCCTATTGTTAATTGTTTTTTTTTTCAACGTGACTTTTTAAAGTTTATTTTAAAATATTGTTCAAACTAAACTAAAATCAAAAATATTAATTTTTTTTACAAGTATGTATCTAAGGGAAATAATGTACCAAGAAAAAGGTTTATTATCCAAACCATAGTACCTTATATTTGTAGGGGCTAGGACGAGAGACTCATTTTTAAGAGAAATGCAGAGTTTGTGAAAATAAATGCAGTCACGAAAAGAAATATACACAAACGGTCGAAGCATTTCCCAGCATCCTTCCATACATCGTTTTTTCCCTCAGACTTTTTCTTTCCGATGAAATGACAGATAACGTTCTTGATACAACGTGGGACGTCTTTTCTCGATTTGCGATGGATTCGAAGCCCGATGATGGTGAAAATAATGATAAAAGCTGAGAGGAAAACGTTAGACAAAAGTAGATAACAGATGAGAGAAATATGAGGCCGTGAGGTCTGTGGGAGATTTTCAGACACCAGGGTCAGATACACGATGATTGCCAAATGAACCGAGAGTGTGTAGGCAATCCTGTCACCGTGAGCTACAGGAATCACGAAGACGAATATATTAAGTATCCCTAACATTAGGACAGGTACCAGCATGTTAACTAAGAAAAATATCGACCTTCGTCTTAGTTTTATGACGAAATGAACAAAATCTAGGTTGTTTTCGGATTTCGTGTAAGCCTCAGTTTCTAGAACGTTCCAAACTCCGTGCGGCGAAAAGTATCTGAGGTTAACTTTGTTGGAGAGAATTTTGAAATTCATCTTGGTTATCGAAAAGCCCCAAGTGACATATTTTAGTTCACATTTTTGGATATCAAAAGGAAAATTTTCAACATCCATGTCGCAAACGGTTTCGATGACATCCCCTGGATTCCATGTTGCGCGCCCTTTAGGGGTATAATGTATAATCGTCTCATCATTTCCAAGGATACGATTCTTTGAGTAGGAGTTTGTCAGGAAAATGCCAGGTCTCCAGACTTGCGTTTGTGGAAGAAAGATGTTCCGAACATTTTGATATTCAGTTGGATTCCACCGAATTCTATTGTCAAACCATGTTATGTAGAAAAATCCAATGACTGAAAACTTGCCGGTGAGTTCATCCAATCCGTTTATGTTCATCAAATTAAAAATAATGCCAACATCCATCGCCTCGTGTATATCAAGACAAGGTCTTATATGCTTGTTATAATCCTTCATAACAGAGTTAATGGTGTCCTCTTCAGATCGGCATGCGGAAAGGTTTTTGGAAACACCTTTTGCAGTATCCAAGATAATGGATAGGAAAATTAAAATAAAGGAAGACATTTTCATATTCTGCGAATCACTGCATTATCAAAGCATTGCAAATTTATTTCGTTTTATACCTGCTTTATCGGGTATTCGATAAAACCCATTACCGAGTTTCCAAAGTCAAGTGTTGAGGTGACAGAGGCTTCTGTCGGGCAAGAGGCCGGACTTATAAGTTTTCTATCTTAGACAAGTACTTTATTTGTGTGGATAGATAAAATTCCAGATGCTGAATCCCTATTGCTCACAGTTAAAATTACCACTCGCGTCAAGGTTAAGTAGAAAATTTGCTCTAAATGATTAGCATTCACATCTTGTACAAAATATTTGAGTGGCATTTCAAGGCTTTTGATTGATCTTGCCTTTAAGGTTCAAATCCTGTTTGCGATAAACACATTAAGAGTCATTCTCTGTAAGCATCAAAATGGGTTGGAAATTGAAAATCACGGAATTTGCTGAAATTTTGTGAAATAGGGACTGCGTGAGTTGATTTCAAGTGTCTCAAAGTTAAGGAATTTGAATTTCCTTTTCAGGTCTTGTTGTGGAATTCTTTGAGATTTTCTCTCTCACATCAATACTAAATAGTCTGTAGATTAAAATAAAAATTTCGATATAAATCAAATTAGTCTACACTAGTTCTTAATATTTTAGTACAATATGTATGTTATTATAACTCATTTATCAAAATGACCCATCAAATCAACAAAAAGAATAATTAATTATGTAATAGTTATACTATGTTTATCAATATTAACAAAAGTGATGACTTCATTCAAGCATACATAAACAACAAAGAGAAATGTCAAAATTCTGAACAACTTTTTTAAAAAAAGGTCTTTAATTTGGTTTTAAGAACTTTGAATTTAAGAGTTTTTTTTACCGTTAATTATCCTGAAAACAATTGAAAAGAAATTTAAAAAATAAAACTAAAAAAATCACTACTTACAACATGAAGATGCTTTTTATTTATATGGATTGAAACTACCAATGCATGATTTGGTATTTTCAATATCATTTACCTTAAGTTAAGTTTTCATTCCTAGAATTAAACACTCTTCTGACTACATTGAGCTTGTTTTTCGCCAAAAATACATGACAGGATTGTTCAAAACAATTGCATTTAATATGAAATGCCAACATATAATTTACTAAATAAAACTGAATAAAAAAGTCTGGTAGACAAAGTAACATTCAAACACATTTTCTGAGAAAAATATTAAACAATTATGAAATGACTAATTGGCCTCCCGGTACGGTAGGTGACTATTACATGATATATATAAATTGTAAAAATAGGTGGCCTCCAAAATATGATTTAGCTTTAAGATACCATAATTCGGCTTTAAAAAGAAATATGACCAAAAGAAATATACATGTACATATTAAAATGTACAAAAAATAACAAATATTAAATTACAATAAAAACATAAACATGTAAATCTGAGGTGGTCTGATGTACTGGGGATGGAGGTAAATAATCCAAAAATTATTAAAGAAATTATTGGTCGTCTAGTCTTTTTAATAGCAGTAGATAAAATGATGCTAGTTTTTTTTTTTTATCTCAAAAGGATGAAATTACAGGGGTCCCCACGAGTTTACAGATAATGGGGAACAAAGTGAGGATTTAAAATATTATATATATAATACACGAAACATGACGTAAGATATATTTACTAGCATAGAGCAGCTTTCAATCCTAGGATTTGACACTCCTCTGACTACATTTAACTTACAAAGTAATACAAGGCAGGTTTGTTCCAAACAATGGCATTTATTATGAAATGACATCATATATGATACATAGAAATGAATAAAAAAAAAACTGGGAGATAATTAAAGACATTAAAACACAATTATTCCTGAGAAAAAATATAGAACAATTATGCAATAACAAAGTATGTTATTTCATTACATATGTAATTTGCAAAATACATGGCCTCCAAAAATGACAGGCGTTAAGCATTTCCTTGCTCATTGCTGCCAATTTACAGTCCTATTAAAAATAACATCTACGTCATATTTACATGGTCTATATATACAATTATGCACTTGGCTACAAAACTTTTAAGAATACAAGATGTGTTTGTGATAAACTGATGCCCCCTTACGGCAACTTGTGGCGAGGGTTGAACTTTCTCAAATGCAAGTTAAACTCCAAAGTTGAAAGGTCAAAATTGTTGGGACCTAAAGAAAGGTATTGTCAAAAGGAATACTCCTGTGAAATATGAAAGTGGTTTTACCAATAATTCATAAGTTATTGTCAATGTTAAAATTTTTAAAAGTGAGCAATACTCTAAGATCAATATCAAAAGGTCAAATTTTTAGACCGAATGAAAGGTCTTGTCAAAGTGAATACAATTATAAAGTATGAAAGCCCTGGTGCCAACTTTCAAAAGTTATGGCTATGATTAAAGTTCAGAAGTTTTTAATTAAAGTGGGATCAAACTCCAAGGTAAAGGTCACGAGGACAAATTTGGTGGTACGAAAAGAAAGGCTCGTCACAAGAAATCCATTTGTGAAATATGAAAATGATACAGTAGACCTACCTCCTCAAAAAGTGATGGACATGCTTAAAATTATTTTGTGGACGAACAGACACACAGACAGGGCAAAAACTATACATGTTTACCCCAAATTGTTCGATTACGGGGACATTCAAATACATTGAACTTCATTAAAGTACCGTTTATTCAACATTTTACATATACACAAGCACACAATGCAGAAACACTCGTTCGTGTATACCATTTTATTCATAACTTACTATATATTGCTTAAAAGTACAGGTCCTAGCTAATTTTCTCTGAATGAATAGAAAGTTTGCAGTCTTTTGGAAGTCTACAATGGGATCACGAAAACGTCCACCTCACAGAGAGTAAGAAATTGTGTAACGATCTGTATCTTAACGTACCGCCCGACTGTGCGGGGCGCACACTGGACGGTCACCAGTTGTCCTGTACTTCCGGGTCCGGCGAAGAAACCACAGGAATAAGATAAAGAGAGAGTGGAGTTCCCGGCAGTGATAGTAACATCACGGAGGCGATCAGAGACGTCTGAAAATCATTGGATTTATTATTATTACTATCATTATATAATAAACCACTGACTATTTTTCCTTCGTATCAAAGGAAGACCTATGAGAATTGTATAATACTGAGAATGCTATCATAGCCATTATAAAATTTCATATAATTATCTTCTGGATAAATCAAAATTGCCATGTCTCAAACTCAGGCGTATTAGAACAATGGCCGTAAAATGTTTTAAGATATTAAACAAAGAAAGCCCATCATACCTGTATGATTTTATCCATATAATGGAAACACTTTATTCTTTCAGATATACGAAAACGGCTGTGTTACCAAAAACAAGATCAACAACATATGGGTTGAAGTCTTTTAGATATGAGTCCGCTAAGCTTTGGAATTCTTCACCAGAATCTTTTAGAAATATTACTACTTTTAACCAGTTCAAATCAAATATATATATATATGTATGGAAATTGTTGTAATTGCTGTGCTTGCCGCTAATTTTAGTTTTAGAAACTAGTAATCATGCAGAGTTTAATTTATTTTTATTTTGGACTTAATGTGGTGAATACTATGTCATTGTAAAGCACCACGGAGTAATAGTATATTTTAGTAGTGTGATGTAAATTTTAAAAAGCTGTTTCTTGTTTATTATGTATGATTATTGTATTTTATGTAATATTATTATGTAGTCGGAAAATAGCTCTTCAGAGCTAATGTTCTTTGTTTGATATACCCGACTTTTAACAAATATCATATTATCTTATCTTATCTTATCTTATCTTATCTTATATAAACGAACAGTATTCAAGTTCATTAGTGTGCCCGGTGTAAAGACGAATAATGACCCCCATCGAATAATGACCGACAGCGAAAAATGACCCCCGGTCAATATTCTACGGCGAAAAATGTCACTAGCCTAAAAATTTGCAGAACCCAAGTGAAGAAAAAATGACCCCCGTAGAAAAATGACTCCCTGTGGATTAAAGCTGAAATTTTTAGGGGGCAAAGAAAAATTAGATAAAGAAGCATATTCACCGTGTAGAGGGGCACATGCGGGGTTACGGTTAAGTAACATACCGGTATGGGGTTTCAACTCCGAAGCGGTGATTTTTTGCATTTGGAAAAAATATTTGTAACATTTCTTTGTTAATGAATTCTTTGGAGCCAAATGACATGCGCACGGGTTGTAAGAATGTATTACCTACCAATTTAGTGCAATAGGCTGTTTGAAAGCGTTACAGATTATGCTAACACTTCTGGACAGTTCAGTCGACTGGAAAAAGTTGTGGTGTCGCTGATATTCTTTGCTCTTTTATTTTCAAAAACGGATGTTTAAAGCTCATTTTAAGGATGATAGATAAAGATTGATACAAAAACAATCCATGCAAACTTTTTTCTCCTTAAACAATATCGATTTCTGTAAGAAATATAAACTTCTGTGACCAAATTCTACTGTGCCTAACGGGGTTTCAAGGTTTGTTAACATAGGGGGTTTCAACTCAAAGCTTTTTCTATGTTCAAATCTTTGTTTTCTTTCAAGAATATGGATTTCGTCCACATTCACCGCGAAGAAAAAGTGAATGGTCATGTGTTAGGCAAAAGGTTTATTTGTCAACTAGGTGAACAGATATGAAAGCTCACTCAAGAGGCAGGTTGCGACTCCTATACAAGAAAATAGATTTCCCTGTCGTAAAAGTGGGAAGGAATATACATGTAGCAGGGGGGGCACTTAATTGAAATATAACCCCCTTTTGTTGCAGTATCGACAAATAAGGGTAATGTAGTAGTACATGAATAAAATTTGGAACTGAAAAAAAATGAACCTAACCCCACTCCCCCCACGCCTCCTTCAAATAAAAATCTTTTCGAGTTTGGACACTTGTTTTTCTTTTTGTTTGTTGCAGAGATTTTTGGCAAGTATTTTTTCTCTTCCTCCTGATGAACTATTGATTAAAAAGTTTTGTTTTAAGGTGAAAATACACATTTTTTACATACACGTATTCAATGGCGTTGTACAGTACAATATCGATTTCTGTAAGAAATATAAATTTTTGTGACCAAATTCTACTGTGCCTGGACGAAATCCATATTCTTGAAAGAAAACAAAGATTTAAACATAGAAAAAGCTTTGAGTTGAAACCCCCTATGTTAACAAACCTTGAAACCCCGTTAGGCACAGTAGAATTTGGTCACAAAAGTTTATATTTCTTACAGAAATCGATATTGTTTAAGGAGAAAAAAGTTTGCATGGATTGTTTTTGTATCAATCTTTATCTATCATCCTTAAAATGAGCTTTAAACGTCCGTTTTTGAAAATAAAAGAGCAAAGAATATCAGCGACACCACAACTTTTTCCAGTCGACTGAACTGTCCAGAAGTGTTAGCATAATCTGTAACGCTTTCAAACAGCCTATTGCACTAAATTGGTAGGTAATACATTCTTACAACAAGTGCGCATGTCATCTGGCTCCAAAGAATTCATTTGCAAAGAAATTTTACAAATATATTTTCCAAATGCAAAAAAATCACCGCTTCGGAGTTGAAACCCCATATGTTACTTAACCGAAACCCCGCATGTGCCCCTTTACACGGTGATATTGGTACTCAAAGTAGGGTCTTCTCACAAGAAAAAACGATTGCAAAATAGGAAAGCCCTACCACCACTTGTTCAAAAGTAATGTCAAAGGAGTTTTTGAAAGGTAGGTCAAACTCAAAGGTCAAAGGGTCAAAGTTGATCCTTAAAAGAATAAATGAAAAACAAAAATATAAACAAAACTCTATATCTTTCAATAATACTGAAAGAGGCTCTATATAAAATATTATACATATTAAAACATTATATACATGTATAATTTTTGCATTAGAATGTGTATTTTACACTAGCCCATAGCTTTACAGAGCATATTTTAGGTGTTATACCCACCCCGCCCCCTTACTTATTTAGGAGGAAGTCAATTATCAACAAAAGCAACAACAACAAAATAAACTACCCTACCTTTATTTTTCTATAAGGAGGGACAAAAAATAAGCTTAAAATAATCTACTATTCTACTAATTTTCAACTGTTACTTTGCCGTAATACTTTCAAGTATACCCCCACCAACATTTCAAGTATGCTTTAATCATGGCGAATTAAATTATGATGATAGCCTTGTGTGAAGGCTAAACTTCATTTCAATATTTTATCTAGAGCCTCTTTCAGTATTACTGAAAGGTATAGAGTTTTGTTTATATTTTTGCTTTTCGTTTATTATTTTTTTGTTTTGATTTAACGTAATGTTCCTTTTTTTTTGGGGGGGGGGGTAGAAATTTCCTCCACTTTCATTGTCAAATAGGATTTGTCAAACTTATACAAGCTAAAAGTTGGAATGAAGGAAAAATTTATTTTATTTTGTTAAAACAGACTCTGATTGCACACATAATTACTCTGAAGTTGACATCAAGAAGATGCTTGAGTTTCTCATTGACAATATCTATGTGGTTTTTGAAGACCAGGTATTCCAACAATCTATTGGAATTCCCATGGGTAAAAATTGCGCTCCGTTATTAGCAGACTTATTTTTATATTCATATGAAGCAGAATTTATGCAAAATCTTATGCGTGAAAAGAAGAAAACACTTGCTGTGGCCTTCAACTCGACATTAAGATAAATCGACGACGTATTGTCAATTAACAATGGTAATTTCCATTCCTACGTCGATACGATATATCCTGGTGAGCTTGAGATAAAAGATACCACAGAGTCTGATACACTTGGATATTTTACTTGAAAAAGACGCTAATGGTAATCTAACAACCAAACTATATGATAAACGTGATGACTTTAACTTTTCTGTCAACTTCCCTTACTTATACAGCAATATACCTTCATCACCTGCATACGGAGTATATATATCTCAGTTGATTCGATACGCAAGAACATGCTCTACGTATGAACAATTTCTAAAACGAGGTAAATTACTGACAAACAAGTTGATGAAACAAGAATATCAGCAGTTTCGTTTAAAGTCATTATTTCGTAAGTTCTATGGTCGATACAATGACCTTGTCAGCAAATACAATTTATCATTGAGTCAAATGCTGACTGACGTTTTTCATACCAATTGTTAGTTCATTATTTATATACTGAGTCAAAAAAAAAGTGGAATATCATTCTTTAAGCAAACATTATAAGGAGGAATATTAAAAAGAAATTTTATTTACTTGGCAATTAAAGAATCTCTTTTCAAACACAATTTTAGCATTGAAAGACTACGTGAATCTCTTAATTATTTCATACGAATTTTTGAATTTACTTGTTACAGAAAATGTGAAAATTAATTTCCCTGTAAAAAAAATTTCAAAGTGTGTATATTGTGAAATAAGTCTTAAAAACTTTATTTCTTAATAAAGTTTATTCATACATTTAAAATTATGGATCAAATATATTCGAACAAATGCAGGAATTACTCGAAAGTAGAACAATTATAATATACAGCATATTTTCCCCTTTCATTCAAATTTTGTATCACTTTAAACGGGGCCATTTTTCAATGGGGGTTAATTTTTTTATAGGACTAAAATAAAAAAAAAAAATGACCCCTCTGACACTTTTTCTACAAAAAATGATTTTTTTTCTAGGAGGTGGGGGGTCATTTTTTGTCGTCGAAAAATGACCCCCGGTCGTTATTCGACGGGGGTCATTATTCGTCTTTACACCCGACACAACTTGGAGTGCCAGATATTGCCCGTGTACTACTGTCCAGGAACAACATGCAAGTCTGTTCTGCTGGCAACAGGAATGTCTTCTCCATACAATAATTAACAGATCCACCCCATATTATGTCTAATGATGGTGGAAACGTTCGTTACGTCAGCGCATAGCCCTTCTGCGTCTTTCCAGAAAGTCCACTGTGAACATCAATTTATCTCAGAGCATTTCGTGGTTCCATCGGCGAAAATCCAGGCGCTGATGGCGACGACACCATTGGAGTCGATCCTTAATGAGACGATCCCTCAACCAGGGAATGACACGAGGAGGTCGGGCCTGTAAGTGAAATCTGTCCAGTCGATTCCTTGCAGGAAATATGTTCTGGACACTCGCTCCCAGTATCCCTTTGAATTCAAGACCTATCTGACTGATTTGCTGTCATAAGACAATTTCTTAAGGCAATAGTGCGGATGAATCTGTCCTGAGTTTGGATTGTTGGCTTTGGTTGACGGGATCGTGATCTATCCTTAACAGACCTTGACGATGTCTGGACCAAAATTTCCGATAACAGACAGGGAAACATTCATTGCCCTTGTCACGGCGACCTGTCCTGTGCCAACAAATTCATGCCAAGGGCACTCATCCCGTGTTACACGGTACATGGCCTCTGTTTAATTAACGATTTCAACAACTGATAATCTGATATTTTCTCTTCAGAATCTTTCTTTTGGGTAGTCTAACATTCCAATTCAGAGGCATGTAAACTTATTGCACAACACCCTTGATCATCAGTAATATCCCATGCAGAGTGCTTGAAGTGTTCGAATGAAAAACGCTTCATCGTTGAGAAATTACTAGTATATACAACATGGTTTTGTATTCCTTTGTATATGTGCATATTTTGATCACAAACTATAAAATAAAAACTACTTTTTTGGAACAGTATATATTGCAATGGTTTGGCTTTACTTACCAGTGTAACTTGGTGGGTCTCCTCTGTTTAACATTCTAACTGTTAGTATGTAGTAAATATTAAGGAGATCTACTCGCCACCACGGTGTATTGTCATTAAAGCCAGTGTGAGTACAGGATCCACTAAACCAGTTGGAGTCCCGATTTCCATCAACAGCGACACCTGCCGGACTCCCGGGAACTGCAGTGCTGGATTCTGCTGCAGGTTTTCCTACAGCGATGTTTGTTATAACTAAAAAAAGATAAGTATTCTTTAAATAAACTAAAAGTACACCAATTGATCTAGAAACACTGCAATATTTCCGAGTCTATGACGATGTCATTAATGGAGAAAACTAAAATTTAAACTTAAAGAGGTACGCTCCACAGCTTTTGAGCAGATTTTTGTCTTGACTTCTAATTTATAAAATTCCAAATGTTTTTGATGATATAATGAATTTTGATTCTCTAATGCTAATTAAACTATATTTAATTAAAATCCCATTATTAAAGTCGATACCGAAAACATTTAATGAAAAATATTTTGTGGCGGAAAGTTTTATAGTTTGGATTTTTATTTTTACGTGCAACCAGTGCACACAGAGTAATTTGGAGCATTGAAATGTTCTCTGTTGGTCCTAAATTAAATACTAAATTAACTGTCAAGAATTCTATCATCATATTTAGCAAATATATCAAGTATTTCGTGAAAATTAATGGTAAAAAATAGCCTATTTCCATTGCGCAAATTTTTCTAGTATATAAAAAAAGAAGCTTATATACTGTTTTAAGGCAACTTTTCCACTAAATAATAATTTAACAAATTACAGCTTAAAAAATTTACATATAATTAAGGAATGACTCTAATTCTTGGCCATATTATCGAGTATAATCTGGTTTGGGTCAGTTTACGCTTTTTTATAATCCGCTTCGCAGATTATATTATATAATTTAATCTTAAAATGATTAAACAACTTTTGATGTAAAATTGTGTTGCTTTTTATAAGTTCAAATTTACCGCGCAATAATACAACCGTAGTAACGAAAGTGATTTGAAGCGAGGGGAGGTGATGACTGATACATAGATCTAGCAGCCATGATGTTTGTTTACATGAGGTAAGAACGAGTAATTGATTAAAGTTGAAGGTACATTTATTAAATCTGGAATTTTCCATGGATTCCGAGGACTGGAAATGAGGGGATTGCATGGAT
>PRKT01000062.1:249791-306712 GCA_003671525.1 Saccostrea glomerata | reverse complement strand
TTTTAAAGGTCTCATCCGAAGGACCCGCAACTTTCAATTGAAAGAGTGAGAGCATGGCAAAGGAACATTAGCTACCCCTTTTTTATGGAATAAGGTCAGTCGCGGTCGAGATTGAACTCACGACCTCCCGATCACGGACCGACCGCTCTACCTTTTAGCTACCGCGAACGGTTCTTTCTGTTTAGAAAGAAAAATATCCAATCTGTGACAAGTATAAATAGAATAATTAAAACGTGATCTTCCTTTTCAATTTGTATACTCTTACCAAATATTATTGGAAATGTTTCTATAGTAATGGTATTCATACTTTTTTTTTATTTTCAGGAGTAATTAATTGTTCATTGTAATACTTTCTGAGAAATCTGTGACGAGTGCCAAATCTTTCAATATAGCGACTACACAGTAAGCCATACTGACAACATTGTTTGCTATGTGCTAGGAATATTTGTTATGGATTAAATGAGTACAAAAATACTTTCGTAAAACAAACATTACAACGTCATTTTTTCTTTATGACTGATTTAGATAAGATTAACAGGTTAACATGAATATGTGTGAAAATTATATAACTTTCTTTGTGTCTTTGCTAGGGGAGTGGTGTTTTTGCTATGGATATAAGTCGTTGTACAATATTCAATAACTTGCTACATTTTATATTCTTTCCGAACTCTCAACATGCAATTATCAGCATATAACTTGAATATCCAATTCCATGACAAACAATATGATGCCAAAGTCAAATCTGTTTTATAGGAGACACATGGCATATTGGTTGCCATGTACAGGGAATCGTTGCCACAGGTTGATTAAGTACCAAAAGAAAATAAATAAGAGTGCTCAGCATTTATTGTCAATTTTGCTCAACTACATTTTTCTGACTTAATTTGAATAAGCCTTAATAAGATTACACGTATATACGCCAAAATTACCTTTGTTTGCCTCGTTGCTATGGAGAAAATGTTGTTGCTATGGAGATAAAGAATAATGCAATATTCAATAATTTGCTAGGGAGTCTAAATTTAATTATACTATATTAAAATTTGTACCTCGTTTATCATAGATAACAGTTCATTTGATTTTTCAGTTAACTTTTAATATTATTTCTCATTTAATGCATCAAAAAGACCATAATTGTTGCTAGGCAACATATTCGATTTTCAAAAGAGCCCATGGATTTGACTTCAAAATCTAAAAGAGAAATTCCTCTGCTTTTATGTGAAATACACACAACAACTGTATTAACCTGCCCATTTTTAAAATTTGGCCTTGAATATTGCCAAAATCACGAAAATTTCTGAATCAGCTAAAATTTTAAAACATGTGTACCTTCCAATGTCTAGCACAGAACTGACTTAGGACCTAAATATTTTTTATTACATTGTTAGAACACTTTAAATGTGTATCTTTATTACACCAATAAGTAAGAATAATTCTCATTGTATCAACATGTTATTTTAAGTTTAAAGACAGGTGGTTTTTGGTCCATCAACAGTAAACAAGTCTGCCGGTTGCTAAGGAAATTTCTTTGGCCGGGTTTCCATGGTAACCATGACTCAAAACATTTTTCATTTTACATACATTGTTCATACTTCAAAATAAATCTATGAGTGGAAAATCATGAAATTCTGAGAACCCTCATATATCACCCTTTGTCTGATTTTTATGTGGACTGGTACTTAAAAATACTTTGACGGTAGATTTTCCCAAACTTGGCATGTACACTGAATTCGATGTAAATACGGCATAAAAATAAAGAATTCTCTATTTTTGTAATTTTCACACAATAAAACCCAAGTCGGCTTCCTTAAGCTTTCAGTTAACACTATTTTAGTACTGTCTAAAAATAGACCTCCACTTTTTATTTTATTTTTGAGTATACAAGATAACTTAATCCATTCTATTTAAATTGATATATGTCTTTACTTTTAAATGATTTTGTTGCTTTTTAAATTATTAAACTCCAGAAAAATACAATTTTTTTAGTACATAAAGGTCAAAAATTGACTATGCAAAGTAATTTGAAACTATTTAATAAATTTTTATGTGACTATTCAAGATAAAAAAAAAATTGCATTTGTTCCAATAATTCATTTGGATAAAAAAAATTATAAAGGAAAAGCTTTGAAAAAATATATATCTGTGTTCGACTTAAGTTTAGTGCAAAAAGGTTATAATAATTGCTCCGCGGTGGTTCTAAAAATTCTAAAATAAAAAAATACTTGACAAAAAATTCTCAATACTTTTGATAACAGGAGCCAACTTACTTAAGTTTGGAGGTTTTATAACTGAGACCTGTTTTTGCTCTTAATTCAATGGATATTTGCAAATAAAAGCATCCCTTTCACAATTCTTGTTTTTGAATTGTTTGATGAGGCGCATGTTTTTGTTTGTTTCTTTGTTGTTGTTTTTTTTTTGGCTTTTCAACCACCCTGTTGCAGAGCTGCCAACCCTTACGATTTTGTCGTAAGTCTTACGAAATTAGCGTCCAAAATACGCCTTACGATTTCTCTCTATATTCTTCCGATTTCGGTTTTCCTCGATCAAAGTTTACAATACCGGAATTTTCATAACTCGTCATCTACAGTTTCAACTATTACAATTAAATATTCATAATCCTTACATCGCTTAATTGCTTGTATCATCGTTACGGTTTAAGATGGGCGATCGCTTTCATGTCAACGTTTTTAAGTGAAAAAAAAATGGAAACGTGCCTTAAATTGTTCCGATTGCATACCAATTAACAAAACATTTTCAGCGGTAAGCGCCTGAGGCAGTCCCCGGACCACGCCTTACTATTTTTCATTTCAGAATGTTGGCAGCTCTGCTGTTGCAGAAAAAGCAATACAACAAATGTCTGAAAATACATGTATCTGCAAAAGGTACATACGTTTTTGGCAAATGTCAGAGAATGTTGTTTGATAATGATCATCACATGTAGCAGTTATAGGTCCTGAAATGGTGCCGTAACCCGTATTACAGGATCCTGTTAATGTTGTTCCACTTGTAAAAGGCTTGTCGGGGTCTAAAACACCGTTTTCTAACACTCTGAAGCACTCTGGTAAGAAAGGTTCGGAAAAATAATTACAAAAGAACAAATGTTAAATCCCTCCTAATATTGCTTAAAATCATCCTTACATCGTAAAAGTTTATATGTGTTGTTTGAACCTGTAATATTGCGTTGACTTAATAATAACTTCGGGATAGACATTTTTTCGAACTTGCACAACTTTTGTCTCTAAAGCTAGAATCAAACAATTAATGTATTATAGCTATCATTAAACATTTAATTCAATTTTTCTTTAATATATTTACATCCAAAATATTTTCCTTTATTTCTTATGAAGACCATTGCCATTAATTAGTGCATAAACGACACTAGTAAGCCACGTGCGTAGATTTCTTGAACAATGGCTGTTCCATCAGTTATGCATACAATGATATAGTCATCTAGCTATAATACAATATTTAACATATATATTTTATATTGCTGCTTTTAACCATGTACGGCTTTCCTACTTCACATATGTAATCCTTGTGACAATGCCTATCTTCAGATACCAACAACTTTGAACCCTTGACTTGAAGTTTTGTTGCCCTCTTTTAAAAAAAACCCCTTTAACTTGAACATAGCATTTGAACGGTATTACTAAGTCTTTCATATTCAACAAGTGAGCTTCTTGTGGGAGGACCTTCCTATACATGCATTTACCAAAATATTTTATTTGCATTTGAGAAAGTTAAACCTAAAAAAACCTCATAAAAATCTGAAATCACAACATTTTACCGAAATCAATAACATTAAAAAGTCTGACGTTTAAACGCTTTATATAAGCATTCTCCCACTATTAATTTAAGTTCGGGTTTTTTTTATATCGTAGACAGATGCTTTTAAATAAAAATGGAACTTACTTACCTTATCTTTGATCATTTGCAAAACTTGTTTAAACATTCTGATTGTAGATAAAAGTACTCTGAAGTTGATATTAAATATTGTTATCCTACCAAGCAGAATTTATTCAAACACTTCTAAGTGGAAAGGAGAAGACTTTTGCTATGGTCTTCAATCCAACATTTATATAAATTGATATTTTATGAATTAAAGTTACAATTTTCATTTTTAGTTCTATGTTGATGCAAGAAATCCCTCTGCACCTAAATATGATGACTTCAACTTTTCTATCGTCAACTTCCTTTACTTCTGTATCAATATACCGGGTACCCCTGTTTTCTCTTTTTTCAAAATTAATAGGAAAATTCCGTAGACAATTCAATGTGAAAACAATTGGTAAAACGTATTGTTATACCCTTATGAATATCATTCTATATATTTATTACTAATAAAAAGTCCAACAAAAGAACTGTTAATTACTGCGGTCTAACAATTTCACTATTGACCGGTCTTACATAAGAATTGTTAGACCGCAACGTCACTCGTCTGTTACGTCACAAGTAATTAATCATCATCAATATCGGCGACGCGAAAATAGCCGAAGTTAAGAGCTACAAGAGTTACTGCTAACAGCACAGTTAGGAAGAAGGGAAGAATATGTTTTGTTATGAATAATTTTTGTGATTCAATAGACATATAATTGATTTTGTTCTTTCTCAGCTTGATGCTTTCAATTTACTAAAGAAGCCATAATTTTCCATAAAAATAATTGACAATATAGCGTGTATTGAATAAATTGATCAGTCTTAAGTTAGCAGTGAAGGTTATAACAAAACAGTTATAGACTGGGATTCGGGCAACATATGATTTGTTGGACCTGAAGGTGAAAATGTTGCCCTTGGCCTGCGGCCTCGGGCAACATTTTCACCTTCAGGTCCAACAAATCATATGTTGCCCTCATACCCAGTCAATAACTGTATAATATTGGTCAACATTCGACAAAGTGGTAGATTGTTTTGTTAACAAAATCCACAGAATTTGCAAAATATGGAATTGAGATGTGAATTGTAGTGCTTTTCAAACTGGTTAAGACAATACCTTTTAAATTGAAGTGTTCCCACCCGACTTCTGTCACCCCTGAAGATGGAATTTGTTCAAGACTCTGCCAATACAACAAACATCGCTTTGAGACACTGCTCCAGGCAAAGGCCCTACATTGGCTAATCATTTCTGAGCATTTAGCACCGCAAAATAATTTGCTACTCATCCAAAATTCAGCCAACAGAAAGTCCACTTTCATCAAATTGTCTAAAATAGGGATTCTACTGAACATTTCATGATTTTCCAAACATTTGGTCCAAACCAGAAGGGTCATAAATCCAACCAAGACCCTAAAAAATGTCACACTCGACATTGCTAGACCTTTGTAGAAAAGAAAACGAATCTGTTTTTCTGTCTTTCAATTTTTTCAATTATTAGGAGAATCATTGTTATTGTAAATTCTGAAATGCAACATTTATTATTCAGAAGCAACATTCTCTTTCTTTGAAATATGTTATTGGAATTGCATATTTAAGAATGCAAAATATTCTCTACGCTTCTTATAAACTGTTGAACGAAAATAATTAAGCATTCAAGCTTCTAGAAAACCGTAAATAATGAGTTTTTAAACTGAATAGAATGTTATAATTAGAAAGACACCAGAAATAGCTAGACAATATTCCCTACCATCAATTCTTGTTATATTTCAATCAGTACTAGCATGTCTCTTCCACGCTGTCATTAACTGGCCGTTACATGAACAAATTCAATTTTCATAATTTGTTTCCGTTCATATTTTCAATTTTCAATGAAATTTTAATTTGTTTCCATAGATTTATCATGTTTGAGAAATAATTTTTCATAATGATGCACTATAATTTTATCTTGGTCAAATAAGGTGTTACGGGGCATAATTATACCCCCGCTTAAAAAGTGGCAGGGGGTATATATAGTAATCTGTTTGTCCGTCCGTATGTCTGTCCGTGCGTCTGCCTGTCTGTCCGTCCGTCTGTTACGCTTTGGGGTACCCATCTCATATCCACCACTCCTCCTCTCATACCACTGAATGAAATTTAATGAAACTTTAACAGAATCTTTATTACATGTTGCCATTGTGCGCCTCCTATCTTACCTTTTGATCCGACACATATTTTGGGTTTCCCAAAGCAAAACATGGACACTGTCATTATATTCAAATGGGAGGCGGGGGTATCATTTAGTGAGCTCATTGCTCACAGTACCTCTAGTTTGTAGATAAAAATCATATTTCAAACTGTCATGTTCAGTGAAAAATTAAGAAAACCAGTGATTAATATTGGAGATTTTTTTCAATATTAAGGAAATTTCCAGATTGCCCAATCTCTCATAAAATGGATATTTGTATGTTTTGGTCTCTTCTTTAAGATGATATCATAACTGGTATAGGATATTTGGATTATTTTTCATAAGATACAAATTGAATTCCATAAAAATACCCTATTCTCTACATAATTCTATTAGAGTCGTAAAGTTCAGGTAATTACATTTTTACTTAATATTGTACCTTAGGTGTCCAAAATTTCTACGACTAAGTCTTATCCTCATATGCGTCTAAAACAAAAAATCAAAGTACTCAGGAGTACAGAGAGCCGGGCTCATTTAGAGTAGAATGAAAATCTTACATGAATAACGTTTATATTCTGATGAAAAAATATTTTAAAACTATCAATATAAATGATAAGACACTGACATTGAGTGTTTCAATCCTAATACCACGGTCCGATTTTGTCAGAATCAGAATTAATCTGGTACCGCAGCTGAATGTTAACAAACAGGCTAGTCTGGTTCCCTCTCCTGCCTTAACTCGTATGTGTAGAGAACTACGATTACACTGATTATCAAAAATCCTTACGCTAATGAACTATGTTCTTTGACTTTCAAAGTCATTTCTACTAATATTTAAAAAGATAAAACTTCGTTTTATTTTTGTTGCTTTATTTAGCGTTTGTATTTATTTATTATCTCAAAAGCGGTTGAGAGTAAGAACTATATTTTTGCACGTAACTTTAAAATGGCGACTATGGGGTTGACTTCATGCCTTGAACAGGATGCTCTTTGAGCAATCAAAGTACTCAGAAGTACAGAGTGCCGGGCTCATTTACAGAGTAGAATCATTATGAATTTCTTAAATGAATCATACGTTTATATTGTATTAACAGATAAAAAAAGAATATCAGATTTAAAATTCTGATGAAAAAATCATTTTAAATCTATCAATATAAATGATAAGATACAGTGAGTTTCGATCCTAATTTTGTCAGAATCAGAATTAATCTGGTACCGCAACTGAAAATAAACATACAGGCCAGTCTGGTTCCCTCTCCTGCTTTTCTTCGTATGTGTAGAGAACTAAGATACATGTAACACTGATTATCAAAAATCCTTAAACTAATGAACTATGTTCTTTGACTTAAGACTGAAGTTTTCAAAGGTACTAAATATGTTTATTTATTTAGATAAAACTTCGTTTTATTTTTGTTGCTTTATTTAGCGTTTGTATTATCTCAATAGCGGTTGAAAGTAAGAACTATATTTTTACAAGTAACTTTAAAATGGCGACTACGGGGTTAACATCCTGTCTTGAACAGGATCACATAAGCCGGCAATTGCTCTTTGAGCAATAAGCCCGGCTAATTTTTTTTTTATCAAACCCAATTTATATTGTTGTCTTATAAGTTTTAATTCACGAAGACCCGGTGATCTCATTATTTTTCAGTATAATTTCTAAAAACAAATAACTACATGTCGATTGTGTTTATTTGCCAAAAAAGTATTACATAACCTTAATTTTCTAATTTGTGCATTATTCACAAAATGTGAAATTTTCAAGAAATTAAACGACAAACACTGTGTCATCATCGTCGCAAACCACGACCAAAATGTACGATCCTCTCCCATTCTGGCCGTGGTTGAACGAGGAGAGAATTCTTCGTAGCTCATTAAAATATTGACTAATGCGAGTAAAGCATATTCGGAAGGTGAACTTTATCGCGACCTTTCAATATCCAATCGCAGTAAAGGAAATATTTCTTGTATATTGTTGACGTCAGTTGTTGATTTCAATTGCGGTGGAAACAAAACTTGCCACTGACTGAATATGACGTCACAATAGAGAGGCGTGAATATTCAAGATTACGACACTTTTTGTGATCAAGCAGCCACGGGTAGGAGAGAGCTATATGCGGACTCCGGACCATGGCTTGAGACGATGCTGTGTCATGTACTGTTTACTAAAATGTATGGCCTCCCTTTCACGTTACATGTACATTTAAATTATTCATCAGTTGTTGGGATATAGAATGCCAACATTATCGTAAAGGGGAAAGTGAGATAAAATTAGATGAAACATACGGATATAACAAACAGTATTCAAGATCAAAAGTCCAGAAGACAATACAAAATGAAAGCAAAGCAAACACAGACCTAAATAATTGGAGGTGGGATCAGCTGCCATGGGGAGTGAGCATCCCATGCCGACCGGTCATACCCGCCATGTGCTCCTTGTCATGATCGAGAAGTAACGAAAAAATCTGTCGACAATTTGGTATATAAATAATGTACTAACAATGAATATGAAAAATGTCATTCAGTGAGAGTACTGACAGTATGACTCAATGATAAATTGTATTTGCTGACAAGGTCATTGTATCGACCACAGAAATTACAAAATATTTACTTTAAATGAGACTGCTGATATTCTTTTTTCCTCAACTTGTTGGTTAATAATTTACCTCGGTTTAGAAATTGTTCATACGTAAAGCATGCTCTTGCGTGACGAATCAACTGAGATATATTAACACCGTATGCAGTTGTGAAGGTATATTGCTGCAAGTAAGGTCACAAGGTTAGCTTTTTTAAAAAAGCGGAGAGTCAGCCCCTGGAAAACAGAAAGTTTCTTTTTTGTTTTTAAATGGTTTGAATGGTGTGAATTCAGACCCGTACATGTCTTATGCAAGGTATTGAATATTGATCGAGGGAGTCTTGCATCAGGCATCCAGAGGAATACACAATTTAAATCTTCGGCTTGCAATGGCGATTGAGGGAATAAATGTGCTTATCTTCTATTAGAAGCAATGAAATATTTTCATAGTATCATTTAAAAACTGACAAATATCCCATCTAGAAGCTGAACAATCTATGTTTCTATGTCATCAATTTTCGTCGAGAACGACGAAGAACAATGCAGTCTATAAATAGATCGAGGTCGTGAGTGTGCGTGAATGCACGCCCTCTGGTTGAAGAAAATTGTGCAAATCTTTTTCCCAGAATTCCGATTAACGCAAGCGCACTTGCAGTTTCATCCTAACGTAACTAATCAGCCCGGGGGCTGACTAATCACGATTATCATAGAGCTTGGTTGTTAGATTACCATTAACGTCTTTTTCAAGTAAAATATCCAAGTATGAAACAGATATGTCAGATTCTGTGGTATCTTTAATTTCAAGCTCACCGGCATATAGCGTATCGACATAGGAATGGAAATAACCATTGTTAATTGACAATACGTCGTCGATTTATCTAAATGTTGAGATGAAGGCCACAACAAGTGTTTTATTCTTTTGAAATAAAGTGTAAATAAAATTTCATCTTCATCACTTCCAAATAAAACTATTTTGAGCTTTATTAAGGTCAGCAGGGGATGCCCACTCCTCCATGGCACCTGATCCCACCGTTGATGTTTTCGAGGGCCGTGTTTGCTCTGCTCCTGTTTTGTATTGTTTTATGGACCTTGATATTGAATACTGTTCGTTATCTCCTCATCCTTAATTTCAACAAACGGTTTTGTGTGGACATTAATCATGCAAGAATTCTTAACACAAAGAATGTTAAACAAAAATAGAGGATTTACGAGTATATAACTATTTTTCGTGATATATTATCGAACACTTCTAAAGAATTTGCAACCCCGCGAGCTATGTTTTTACACAGAGGTTGGCATATTCGATGTAACCACGCGGACAATTCCTACATCGACGACGAGGGTATGGTCTGTTCAAAGGGTCTCCTCTGTAATATCAAAGTTGAAAACAGGTTGAAAGTATTGCTTTTTTTCTTATTCTTTTTCTTTAGGAAAAATTAAATTCTAATAACAAAAGTAAATTTGAGTAAATTTCATCTGACCTTGGCGCATAATTGCAAACAGTAAAAGTCTTTTTATCACACATCTTCACTCCACATCCGATAAATTCAGTGTTCCAACGGACAACCTAAAATTAAATTCATCTTCAATTTAATCAGCAGAAAAACACTGATAAAAAATTTTACAATTTAAAAATAACATTTTAAAGTAAAAAAAAAAAATGAATGTGATACGCTTAGATACCTCTTAGGAGGGGAAGAAATCTTACTTGTTTATGGTATTTTCTGAATGATTTTGTTTATTTTCACCTTAAAATTCCAATAAAAATATAACAGACTAAAAATATAACAAAATACTTTATTTTCGTTAAAATGATAAATCTTATTGTTTACCTGTTTATAACTGTCACATTGAGAACGGATGCAGATGTTGTGGTTATACTTATAATTCAAACTTTCTGACGTCCAATTAGAAACAGCACGAAAAATGCTGAATGCTGTTACAAAAGATATTTTAAAACCAGAAGTCTCTTTCGAGACTTAAGCTCTACTGGTTTGTACTGGGACTTGGGACAGCAATAAATAGAATGATGATGCTTGACTGAGCTCTTTTTGTGGCAAGATATTGCAATAGAACTACAGCTGTAGGAGTAGCTTTTAATAAACTTTTGCAGTATTTTCAATTTTAGTAACCATGGCAACACCGATTTTGAAATCAAAAACCGATAAACAGAATTATATTCTTAGTGTAGTCTACTTGTGTGTCAAGTTATTTTGAAATCAGACTAAAACTGTAGGAGGAGTTGCATTTTAAAAGTATTTCACAGATATTACTACTTTTAGTAACCATGGCAACACCGTTCAGCGAAATCAAAAACCGATAGATATAAATATGTATCTTAGTGTCATCTATTTGTGTGCCGGGTTATTTTGAAATCAGATCAAAACTGTAGGAGTAGTAGCATTTTGAAAGTATTTCACAGAAATTTCTATTTTTAGTAACCACGGCAATACCGCTCATTGAAATCAAAAACCGATATATAGAATTATGCATCTAAGTGTAGTCTACTTGTGTGCCAAGTTATATTGAAATCAGATCAAAATTGTACGAGTTTAGCATTTTGAAAGTATTCACAGAAAGAACTTTATTCGGTAATAACCAATATTTGCCCCCCATATCAAACTTTGATGGAGGTATTTCTAATTAAGTTCTTAAACAGGGGAGTATATGCTGACTTCAAAGCACTGAATATTTTCATAAGTAATGACTTCATATGTTCGTAATGACGTCACAAGCATGACGTGTTTCAGTTTTTTATGAATTCTACAGAAAAATGTACATATTTCGTCGATATTTTGAGTAAAAGTCACCGAGCGCATGTGAGTTCAGGATCAATATTTCGATATAATGTGTAGAATGATAATATCAATGAAATATGTAAATATTGTTCCTGAACAAACTTGCGCTCTATAAATTTTAAAGCTAAAATTGTTGAAATTTTGTCCATTTTGTCCTCTTTCTGAAAAAGGATATAAAATCGGACTAGTTTTTGACGTCATAAAAACAAAAATTGTGAATAAACTGCTTTGAAACTATAATATGTTCTGTTAATTTATATTTCTCATATAATTTATTGAATTCAGCACATTTCAGGAAGTTTTCAAAATTTGACCTTTTTGGGGGCAAGTATATGCAATATACCGCATATAGTTCTTTCTATTATTAGTAACCACGGAAACACCGTTCATCGAAATCAAAAATAGATATTCAAGTGTAGTCTACTTGTGTGCCAATTAATATTGAAATCAGACCAAAACTGTAGGAGGAATAGCATTTTTGAAAAATGTTTTCAGACAGAGAGACGGACGGACGGACGCCGGACGCATTACTATCGCATAAGCTCTTCTGGTCTCTGACCACTAGAGCTAAAAAATTAATAATACGATAGTTTTGTCTTTCTCTGTATATGATATAGTCTATAAGTTTCCAACAATAATCGTTGCGTACTTCTCAGAGCAGTTACACCCAACAAGTAGAACTGGGAAGCGGAGTAGCTGGAAGTCAAGCTGCTGACCTAGACTTTGGATAAGGTGAGACATTAGTCTCCTTTCCTATCTTATATTAACTTTTTAAAATGATTAAAGTAAACTTACGTATTCATAAATCAGTAAAACAACACCGAGAAAACTAAATAGAGCTAAACTGAGACTTGGATCATAAATCCGTCCCAAAGGTTTTTGTACATAATTTCGCTTTGTTAGGTTCTCAGAAAATTTATCTAAACTATCCCACGAATACACATTTTGAGCAAGAAGCTCAGTGTCTAAATTGAGGTATAATATATTTAGAAATAATTTTGATTACATGTATTTTTGGTAACATCCGCTTGATTACGCGTTACGAACCAATACAAAACCGGTAAAGTGGGATAAAACACAGTTCTCTGGAAAGAGGTAAGATCAACTGTCAATTAAAATGTTACATATACCTTCAGTTATTCATCTCTGTGAACGGTTTTAGTTAGTTTTTTTCAAACTTAGTAAAAAGGAACTGAGTTGAGCATGTCAAGCATTTGAAGACTTACAAACCTTGTGACTAATCTGGACCCGTGTTGTAATCTTTAAATTTTCTCTGCAAATTCTCAGTTTTGACACAAAAACTTTTGATACCCTGTTATGGCCCTATCCGACCCCTCCGACCCGCTTTGAACAACCTGTTTTGTAATTATTGCTAATTAATATGATCATGACACATTTGAAAACTAGAATTTTCTTATCCAGGAGGATATTTGCAGACTTCAAAGCCTGAAACAATTTCATCCATATTTGACGTCAAAAGTAGATAAATTGTGTAATAGAAGAAGTAAGTTTAACATTTCAAGAATTTTGAAAGAAAATAGTATATTTTACGTCGACAATTTGAATGTAAAGTTCAATTCTGCTCAGACTCCATCTTTTGAAATGATGTGTGTATAGAATATTATAAATCAAATTGGGAAAATAGGCGCGGGCCACGCCAGAAACGAATACATTTATCTTGTTAAAATTGTCTTTTATATATCATATATAATATATTTTATCAATTGATGGAAATTTCAGTGTTTGATTTTTACATTCCTAATTGTTACAATTATTTATTATTTACCATGGCTTTGATATCGAGGTCAAAGACGTGTTTACAATACTTACACTCATTCTCAATAAGATGAATGTTTTCCCCCACGTCTTGGAATGCTGCCGTAACTCTGGTTTCATTTTCACTTTTTTTATAAACACATTTGTTGGCGTGAGTTTGTGCAATTATTTCCAGTTCATCACTCCATATCTATTCAGTTAAAATAAATACGTGGTATTTTTATTTGGGAGATTGAAATAAAGTAAAACAAAATATTGGAAATTTATATGGAGTAGATAGAGTTTTCATTAGTTCATCTGTAACAGAACGTACCAATTCCTTCATATCTGCTCCTCCTGCAAGGTTCCTTTTAAAGTTATGCACCTTTCAAATATTATAAAAGGGTATTCAATCATAAAATGTATTTATACTATTTTTATGTACAAATATAACAGACATAAACTGACTTACGTACACTAAACAGTCTAGCCAAACATTATCAAACGCTTGTGTTCTTCGAACAAACCGTCCGGATTACTGAATCATACACTTTCCTGCAAGCATGCGCATTTGTACAGCCAAATTCTTTCACCAATAAAAGTTCAATAACCATTTTTCTTATGTTGATATTTACCGCGCATAACATTGTTTTGAATTTCAGAAAAGAGGTAACTAGTTCTAACAGGGCCAAAGGGCTAGTTCTAACAGGGCAAAAGGGAAATTAAAAGAAAATGTATTTATTAATAGAAAATTTAAATGTTTTTACACAAAATATGTGCATGGAACCTAGATAAAAATCCATAAAAATATTCAATATTCACATCTGATCAGGTGACATAAAGAGAAAAGGCAACAAATGAAGTTGTACACAGTTGTATGTAGAAAATTATTTATTGATATAAATAATTTTATTAGTTTAGACAAACCTGAACAAACTCCTGTAATGTTTCTTTGGAAACATTAGCGAAGATTCCGATGAATAAAGAAGCTGTCAGTAGTACAACTGCCGCCGAATGAGACTGCATGTTGTGTTGGATCTGCAGGCACCTGCTGATGTTATTCATAAGTTTTATATAGCATCAGCGGCAGATTTATCTGATTTACCTGCCCTCCCTAATGTGGACAACTTGAGGTAACAAAAAAAGATCATATGATACAAGTATGCGTGTAGGATGTAATAGTGCTTTGTGTTCAATATATAACTGAAAGTTATCAAAAAGTTATTGCAATATTTACAATATCTGTTTTTGATAGTTATCTTTAATAATGTCTTCACTGAGTCACTGCCTTATATGAACAAACGAAGGTGGTAAAATAAAAAAAAAAGTAGGGCTGGTTTCTTCTAGCTTTACACAGTTAAAAGTCAAGGAGTGCAAAGTAGTACTAGTAATGATATAAAATCCACTAATTATAATAATTTTCAATTATGTTACAATTTGTTTAAAACAACACAGAGTACATACCTTGTTTATTTTGCAAAAATCTCTGGTCAATATACTGACTTTGCAAATTTATGTATCACTTTTGTTATATTATTTTGAAAGGTCATTGTTTTTAGTTTACAAACGAAGACAATGTTGTTACTTGCTTTGTCAGCAGGGACCAGTACGTACTGATCATTCATTCTATCTGATTTATTTTTCACTTCTCAATTATTGAATACAGAAGAAGATGTAGAAAAGAGTCTTTTGATGTGTCAAATGTGGTACAACTTACGTAGTTTTTTGTTATCGTTGGTATGAATCACTGGAGAGTTTACTGAAACTCCTGACCCACAGTATGAAAAGTTACTGATTGAATTCTTTAAGGGCTTCGTTCCTATAACAATTTCCATTTTAACTGGCAAAGTGAAGGCTGGTCCAGAGGGATGGATCTTTAACTGAAAAAAAACCCACACCGACATGAAGACACAAATACATTTACTACTTTTGATCAGCCATTTTTAATCCATTATCATTTACTTCAAGCAAAACCATAGATATATTTGAAATATAATGAACTCTTTTAAGGATTGATTGATTGATTGTATATTTGTTTAACGTCCCACTCGAGAATTTTTCATTCATATGGAGACGTCAACGTTTGCCGGTGAAGGGCTTCAAATTTAGTCCTATACTGCTTGCATTCAGATAACAAAGTGAAATACATAAAGTTTCAGAACTTCGTTGAATGATTTTCATTCTATCTGAAATGCCATCGGACGGAGGTACGTGAATATCATTTACCTCGAGTACGTATGAGACATCGATGATGTCACATCCGCGAAGATAAGATGGCGGAACGGAAGGTATGACGAGTCGCTCTCCCGTCCACACGCCAGTTTTCCCAGCATTCCATTTATCCTTACAAACAGACGCCACTTGGTTAGTGTGAGTTTTCGATTTTTTGGACGTGTTGTAACGGACAACCTGTTTGATGAAAAGAACAATAGTTTTATCAATTGTTACTTTATAAGGTGGGGATTGTTGAACATGTAATATTATTAGGCATCAAATTGATATGTAATCATTTTCAATGATAACATTCTCATTTTCACATAAAATTCGGATCAGCTAAAAACATTTCAATTGTTTTCTTTCCTTTATTTCATTTGTCGAAGAATTCTGGTCAAGCAGTACTTCATTGACAAATTTCAGTCAGATGATTATTAAGGAATGATTCAAAAGGCAACTCATTCTAAATAACCAAAATAACATAATTATAGAAAAACCATTACAGTAAAACGTGTCTAATCTAGCCACCAATGGTTCCAAAGAAATCTTATTTCATACTTAGCGTGAAATTGGTTTCCTTGAGTTTCAGTGTTATTAGACTTATTTCGAAATCTAGACTTAATCAACGGAACTTTGAATCCCTCTCAGTGATTTTAATTGTTTAAAATTAGATAACATTTTAAACAATTTACCATCAGCAGCGTGACACTAGCTGCAGACACCTTCCTGCCACTTCTGTTTTCAATCTCCACGTGGATGGGTATTCCTTCCCCTGGAACAAATCCGATTGTCTCTAAATATAGCGTGGCACAAATAGGTCCGGACTTACAACACAGACAACAAAGCGTCATCTCGTTACTGGCATCTGTCGATTGCTGTTATACAACGAAAACCAAATAAAGGCATGTACTATAGATATAGAATTAACAAAAAACATTCATAAGTCATTACTTCTGTGATTTTAGTCAGTATGTAAGCAAGTAATTGGTTTTTTTAAGTGTTATCTGGATGGAATTATTTCTAAACTCTTTTGAAAATTCTGAGCCGGGAACAAATATATGCTTGTAATACACAGTTATTCCTCTTGTCATCCAGCTAATCCACCAGCCGTAAGTTCCGACAGACATGATGGTGTGATTGGCCAGGGATAACAAAGCCATATCCTCAGCGGCCGAATTTCCTCGAACGTAATAAATATCAGTTTCCGATTCCAACACTTTTATTGGCCACCAAATTTCATCAGAACTTAAGATAAATAAAACATTTTGAAATCTCTTCCTGAAATATGTTATGGCGTTCTTATAATAGGTGGCATTAGGAGTTAATTTCCCGTATTTCTTGTGCCCTTTTGTGGCGTAGTCTCCTCGTCGGACGTGGACGCCTACTACAACCCCCTTCCTGTTAAAATTCATCTCTTGTAATATATCCACAAACTGGGAAGAAGCTGACTCCTTAATGGATTCATTAAATTGAAAAATATCTCGGATTTCATGTTCAAATTTTATCCAATATTTCCAGGACATGAAGTAACCGTCGTATTTTACGTTCGTATGTGATGGGACTTTGACCAAGTCCTCGTCATACGATAGGCCCCACCGTTCTCCATGCCTCGGTAGCTGTGAACACATCTTATAACGCTTTGGGGTTTTCTGGATCGTCGTAGGCTGAACGTTGAACACATCTAGAAGTTTAAAATTTACAGGAATGATCGGATAGAGGCCTTTGGTTTTAGCTAAGACGTACAAAAAAGCATATTGCCACATCAAATTTCCTAATCCCCCTTTGAAATTGACACAAGCAATGGATTTTGAATTATCATACGTAAAATTAGTTCTCTTCATTTTATATTTTATGCTATTCACTTTATGTGTAGTTTGAAGTCTTCTAGCAGAGTATTGTCGCCAGGAACTGGACACTTCTCTCTGGACTGCTATTAAGCCTAAGACAATTGCTAGAACGATCACTGCAATAAATGAATGTTTTGGTTTGGAGTTTTCAAATAATTCAAGACTAAATGTAATTTGTTTTATCGCATATGATAAAAAGGAAACGTAAAACTAACCTGTAAGTAATGCTAGTGGGTATTTGAATCTACAACAATGATATGTATACATATAATTATCTATCGTGAAAGTTCTTCCGGAGTTCAAAAAATATATTGCACAGAAACTTGATGTTATATATATATATATATATATATATATATATATATACTAATTTTGTTGGTAAACACACAGAAAAAAACCCTTATCAAAGAAGGATAGCGTTTTATTGTGTATATAAATTGCTGATGATAATCTGTGATGTTTGGAATAAAATTTGTTACCTTCTAGCACAGACTCTTTTCCTGAGAGGCCCGATTGAGTACGTCATTGGATATAGCTATGTGTTGGTGTCCACGAATTGACGGGAAGTAAAACTTTGTTCGTTTTCCCGATCACGACAAGGAGTACACGGCGGGTTTAACCAGTCAGCATGGATGTTTCTTATTCCATGTCACCTGATCCCATCTCTGATGCCGTTAGATGTCCGTGTTTGCTCTGTTTCCTACCTGTATTTTTAAAATGGACTTTTGATCTTGAAAACCGATATTTCCATGTTTCATAAGTAACATTTTCCTCATACCTCCACAAAACACACTTTTAAATGAATTTAGATCATTTACATACAAGTTATACGATATTCTGACATGAGAGATATGTTGGTATTTTAACAAATGGGTATATGGTCGGATACTTAAAATTACGGACTAATAATTTACTATTCAAATAATGTTACATCTATCTGTTTTCAATCTAAAGATATTTATTGTCCAAAAAAAAAATACAATACGAGACTCTTGGTTTTGACCTTATCATATTCATCTTTCAGTGTACCTTTCTATTCCTCTGCTGATTACATTTGCCGTTTTGCATAAAAAGTCAACATCGGATAAAGGTATTTTGCAACTGCATCAAAAAGAGATGGATACACTGCGATGGAAACAAACCACTATCAACGGTATTGTTCAACAGCACTCATCTTCTGTCTTAATTCAACAAAAACTCCGAAAAAGAACCAGTTTCACTTTCTCAAAATCCTCCAAAATTGTTTGTGCTGACTTTAGAGGCCGATTGGGAAATCTTATGCTGGAGTACGCGTTTCTGTACGCGATAGCAAAAAACAAAGGACTTTACCCTATAATTCCAGAAAAAACTCAACTTTCAACCGTGTTCGATATACAGGAAACAACATTATCGCGTATTGGAAAACGTCCGAATGCTTGTTCAGAGCTTCCAATACTTTCAGAGCGATGGGCCTCATCCTTTGATGAAAGGTTGGTTGAGGTCCCTCGCAATAAAAGTATAATGTTTTACGGTTACTTCCAGTCATGGAAATATTGGATACAACGGAAACAGGAAATTCGAGATATATTCCGATTTAAAAAGTCAATAAGACAAAAGGTTGATTTACAATTCAAGGAGATTTTACAAAAAATGAATTTCACATTAGATATTGAAAGTGTTGTCGTCAGTGTGCATATTCGCAGAGAGGATTACATTTCAAAAAGAGTAGTGGCTTTCGGAAAAATCACACCGAACGCAAGTTACTTATTAAATGCTATGTCCTTTTTTAAAAAGAGGTTTAAGAGAGTTTTATTTATCGTCGGTTCCACGGATTTAGAGTGGTCTAGAGATGCTTTACATACAGAACCCAATGTATATTTCTCAGAAGGAAATTCAGCTGGCGAGGATTTAGCTCTTCTTTCTAAAGCGAACCACACGATTATGTCTGTGGGGACGTATGGCTGGTGGATAGGCTGGCTTGCAGGGGGGATAACTATATATTACCCACATATATTTGTTCCCGGAAGTCCATTCTCTAATGATTTCAGAAATGGGTCCATAGAAGATTTCATATATCCAGGTTGGATAGAAATGGAATGATAGGATGTGTCTGATGCATTTATTTCTCTAGTATGATGACGGCACGGCCGTTGGTGTGAACACAGGATACCTACATTCAGTTTTGAAACGTTCTCGCCGTTTGTTAGTTGCATTACGAAAACGAAAGCCTGAAAAGTGCTAATCATAACAAAGAACGTTCGACCCACTATCAAGCTGCATTTTCAATTATGAAATATAGATGAGTTAATTACATTTGTAACTTAGCTAGCAGCGAGATGCACTCGCGTTGCATTTTGAGTCCATAGGTTACTGTTGAAGACAAACTTGGATCTTTGTGCACAGTCTTAATTTTTCTCTTCGTCAAGGTGTTGGTTTAAGAGCCTACTAAGCAAGTGATGCTTTGAGCCGTTTGCTGTGGTCTTTGTTACTCATTACATGTAGTTTTTTTTTAGCTGGCTGCACATTTATGTATAATTCATTTCCTATCATATTTTTATCAGTCCTAAGGGATATGGCTGTCTTGTTTTGTTAAAATAAAATATTGTAACATTTAATATATGTCCACTTCTATGTGTTCAAGCTCAAAAGTCTATTAAACAAAACAAAATAGGAGCAGAGCAAACACGGCGCAAATAGTACACATAGGACTTTCAAAAGACTGTTTGAAAATCTGAAAAAAAACAAACATATTGTCAATCAGAAACTCAAGCATCTCGAGAATCTTTTGAATATCAACTTCAGAGTACTTGTGTGTACGATCAGAATGTTTAACAACATAATTTTGCAAATGACCAATGACAAGGTGAGTAAATTTACAAGTTCCATTTTTATTGAAAAAGCAGCTGTATATGACATTTAAAATGCACGGACTTTAATTTATCGTGGGGAATGTTTGTATATAAAGTTGAAAAGTCCTAAGTTTTAATACTGTTGATTTTGGTTTTTTTAAGATTTCAAATTTTCCAAACGTTTCTTGGAATTTTTTAAGTATCGATATCCGAATCTGATTTACACAACTTCTCGAAAATATTGTTGCACAGTACTCCCAAAGTTTCTCCTTCACTACTGTAATTTTAGTGAGGGGTAAAGAAAGATGCTTGGTAGAACATTTACTGAAACCTTCGTTGTATTTCCATAAGGATTTATGAAGTTTTGGAATCCAATATAGATATTGTAATTCAGATTCATTCTGGTTGTTAGGAATATTACACATATTGAAACTGACTATGATTTTGAAGAATCTCCTCCTTAGAAAGGGAGATTTATGTAGAAGTTGGATTACCACTAGTAGGATTCCTAACAAAAAAATACTATAGTTAACCATAGTTTACTATAGTATATACATGTAGTATAGTTACTATAGTAATTAAACTATATTTATCTATATTTAACTATAGTAAACTATAGTTTACTATAGTAAACTATAGTTTACTATAGTTAAATATAGTTTACTATAGTTTTAAACTATATTTAACTATAGTTTTTTTGTTAGGGATTAAATCCCAGTTCCTCTAAAACACTATTGTTTAGAATGTGACATTTAATATTTAATTCTAAAAGCACTGGTATACTGTAATTCATACTATTTTTTTTTCGATATGATTTACACGTTTTGATACAGAATCTTTAATTCATAGAATAAGAGGCATTGCTTTCAAACCGTGAAATAATGGTGCTTTCCGTTTATACGAAATTAAAATTTTCTTTGTGATTAATTTTGGCACATTTCAGTGTTTGCATTTTTTAAAGAAAAAAATTTATTTCATTAACATGAAAGTACAATATAATTTTTTTTATAATCTCAGGAATCAATGAAGGTACATGTATTTTTAATCCGTCAAGGATATAACCTACTAATTCTGATTTTAATCCGTCGGCGCACTACTTTTTGTTACCTGACTGTACCATGAGAAATAATTAGCACCCAAATATATAAATAAACATGACATTGTAATGCATAACGTAAATAGTACAGCCTCGGGGAGGCTTGTTATCATATCATTGAGACCACTTCCTTAATCTTATAGGACAGTACCGGACTTTACGGTTGATATTACAAGGTTATTGGGCGAACGGATTTCCTGAATCCTAGTTTGGAAACAGCAGTGATGAGGAAATTTAAGTTGATCATGTCTGGTAAGTGCATGCAATCTGACAAAATAAATTATACCCATTCAATCTAATTGACAATTCAGTATGACAATAAAACAAGCGTAATTGAGCGTGCAGGTTGACACCACTTCATGTGTTGTCTTCATATAAATGAAAATAAAGTGCATAAGCGAGATAAATCGTATTTAAAATAATTAATTTTATATGATTGGTACATGATGTTCGGGATCGGTAAACAATAAATTCGAACAGTGACGTCAGAGTTGTCGCGGTTGACGTGGTTTGAAAATTATACCAGACGGGTATTGAATCCACGCAGTAGGTAGTTGAACACAAGATCTTTTCAGAATTCTGTTCTTTAATTAAAAGATTCTTCAGGATAATAAAGCAATTCTGAACTGTTGAGAACAGAGACATAACAAGTTATCAAGTCTAAGTAGGGCTGTCACCCTCGAGTGGCAACCAACATAATCAACATGATCATTGAGTTTAATCAGTTTATAGGACTAATAATCGTAGGATTTAACTATATTTTAAGACAAAAACTTTATATTTTCCCCTTTCTAATTAAAATTTCATAGTGATTCTAAAAATAATATTTTAGTAACAAAGATATCACTACGTTTACAATGATTACTAAAGATGTGAATATTCCTATTTCAGAAATCTGACCCAGATAATTACAAAGTTTTACGACTATCAGGCTATAATCAGCTACAGACAAAGGGATGCATATCACCAAGCGAATTCGCTTTACAAGTAAGCTCGTATACATGCATTATACAGTAAAACTCCAGGCCCCAGGGCATCATTAGAATATCACTTCGAGGTACTTTCATGTTAATGAAATAAATTTTTTTCTTTAAAAAATGCAAACACTGAAATGTGCCAAAATTAATCACAAAGAAAATTTTAATTTCGTATAAACGGAAAGCACCATTATTTCACGGTTTGAAAGCAATGCCTCTTATTCTATGAATTAAAGATTCTGTATCAAAACGTGTAAATCATATCGAAAAAAAAATAGTATGAATTACAGTATACCAGTGCTTTTAGAATTAAATATTAAATGTCACATTCTAAAAAACTTACACAGTAACGGAACCCAAATTATAATAAATCTATAGAGTTTAATCAGTGGAAAAATCATCTCCACTTATCTATGTGAACATTGATTTTTCATATATATATCTTTTTAAAATCTCATTTCATTTATAGTTTTTAGTCATAACACACCTGCACACGACTTCATATATTCCTCCACGCAGTCTTGATCCTCAGACCCCAGATACATATTCATTTTACCTTCTTAATTCTTTATTTGATGCTTATCAATCCTTAGAGAAAATACTGAATTCTTGATTGCACATCTTGCTTATATTGTTTTGTAGTTACAACGACTTATATAGTGACGTTGAGAAAATTGTACCACATTACATTTTATCCATTTTATTTTCAGCTTAGGATACCTGCAATTTTCAGGGGGAATTGCATGTAAAGCATGCGATGAAACAGAAATCATTGATATTTATTGACATTGGGAAATTACCAGCAACTAATGTTGTCTATTACATTGTATTTATCTTATATTGAATTTACTTCAAATGTTGTCCTCCATCATAGTGATTTTTTTTTTACATCACAGGACAGATCACTCTACTGCAAAAAAAAAAAAATACCACAGAGTAAGAACTCTACAGTGAACAGTGTTCATGTTCATATTTTAATATCTAGGTTCGGAATTTTAATTGCCTTAAAGCAAGTTCAATTATAATTGCTACGGAAAGGTGCTTTTGGCCGTCATTTATGTTATATTTTAAAAATGATAAAAGTCTTTTCAATTTAGTTTTCTTTTTATTGTGAACTTAACACAATATTAACAAGAATATAATTTTTACATTCATAACATATTCTCAATTCAATTGATGAATTCACTTTATTACGTAGGACATACATCATATTGTTTACAATAATACAAATTTATAACATAACATTAAAAATAGCTCAGGTATTTTTTTTTAACTATCAGCATTATAATTAAACAATCAGTATGATGATGAACAGTGTGTTATCCCTCTCGCGTATTTTGCTTTAAAAATCCCATTTATTATAAGAACAGACTCATGATGCTTTTCATGACCCATCAATTTAACATCAAAACATAATAATAGATACATAATTGTATTATAATATGATAATTGAAGTATAGTTAAGTTTTAGAACATTGTATGAAAAGACCCCTGAAATACTTCAATCTAATGAGAACTTGTACAAAAATTTAATTCATATTATTATAAGAATGGATCAGGGATTTTCAGTGATAATGTGCAACTGAAAAGAGGACCCCCCCCCCCTAATTATTAATAAAATTAATTTCTTTTGATTTATTGTAAAGCTTATAGTCAAAATGCGCACTTTGAACTTTAAATATTAAATATACATGCATATTTCCATTTCTAATTTTTCTGTCTGTGATAAATCTTTGAAAGTTAGCGGAGTTAATTTCTTGATAATTTGACCGAAATGTAAATTAGGCAGGTCAATAGATCAGGAGCTAAAGAGGCCTAATATGCATGCAAATCTCGTGCGCATCTGTCTCTGAGTCTGACGCTAAGAAGGCCAAATATGCATGAAAATTTCGTGCGGCTGCCGTTGTGTTTGACGTCACTGGACGAGAACTATTGAAATTGGGATGGGAATCCTCGTGTAATTTAAATCTATGTCTGCAATTTTAAAGTCTAAATGTACAATTTTATTTCACATTGAAATGGAAATACATGTATAAGGAATCAATGTCTAGTTAGTATAGTATGCAAGGGACATCAACAATAGTGGGAAACATGGGATAATTTATGCATAACGGGCTTCGCCCGTTATGCAAATTATCCCATGTTTCCCAATATTGTTGATGCCCTGTCATACTATACTAACTAGACAGTGATTCCTCAAATAACTCTTTAGGAGGATGGGGGATTTTCAGTGCGTGGGGTTCTAAGAACAGATCGAGGTAGGTGTATATTAAGTGCCACGGTTTAAAAAAAAAAAAAAAAAAGATGAGTTTGGGAAATAAAGCCAACTCAAAATACATTTGGAATTATTATAATCACGACAAATTTATGGTGTCTGGATAGGGCCATTTGCTAAAGCTCAACAGCGCGTTTAGAAAAAAAACACGCTGTCGCGCTAACACATAACACGCTTACACGAGTTCGCACAACACGCTGACGCGCTGACACACAACACGCTAACACGCTTTCAAAAGCAACAAGCCGTCCGGTCGCACTAACTCACAAAACGCCGTCACGAGTTGTGTGTTAGCGCGATGACGTGTTTTGCAAACTCGTGTTAGCGCGACGGAGTGTTGTGCGAACTCGTGTTAGCGTGACAACGTGTTGTCCGAACTTGTGTTAGCATGACAGCGTGTTGTTCAATGTTGTGATAGCGCGATGGCGAATTGTGTGTTAGCGTGACGGCGTGTTGTACGTTAGCACGACAGCATGTTTTTTCTGAAAGCGCTGTTGAGCTTTAGCCAATGGACCTATCCGGAAACCATACAAATGCTTTACGAGGCACACTGGTTAAATAAACTAGGTTTTTCTTTCAGTGTATCGCATCTTTATACAAAAAATGCGTCACGCTACTGAAACTTTATATAGCACGCCGTCGCGCTTTCTCTAAACTCATCGTCACGCTAACAAAACTGTACACAATCTGATGTGTTAGCGCGAAGGCGTGTTGAAAAAAAAAAAGCTCTATCGCGTTGTTATAAACGCGCTAACATGTTGCTAGCTTCAGACCTGTAGTTCGCTGGTCGGAGAAAATCGGGATGGATTACTTGTCCATCCCAACTTTTTCAGACCACTGAGTAACAAACCTGCAGCTAGCGTATTGCCACTTTGTTATAGTGCATTGCAACATCGCTCTAGCGCGTTGTCACTGTAAGATAGCGCATTGTTATTTCGTCCTAGCGCGTTGTTCCTAACGTACTGTATAAACATTTGTGACTGGCCCTATTAGGACACCCTAGCTCTCACTCAAAAGCATTCTTTTTGAGCATCTGTTCGATGCATAGTTTCTAACGCCAATGTCCTCAACAAACATACTTTTTATTAGTTATCTCACTATACAATATACTGGTGGAAATGGCTAATAAAATGACAATTTTACAACAGGAGTACAAGTATATAAAATATATTTATCACCTGAAAGTTTACTTAATTGATATATAGTGAGAAAAGATTTCTACAAGTTTATTTGCTTTTTCCATGGGATTACATTGTAATGCAAAAAGGAAATTCAATATATTAAATGTTATACCGGTATACTGCACAGCTGACTACACTTTGCATGTAAATATTACGAATTGTAGTACAAGTACATTTTCAATAAATTTGCACATCAGTTCGTCAGTTGAAATGAGTATGCATCATTCAGTCTTGAATTGGTTTCAGAATTACCGCCAAAAATGTAAAGATGTTTATTATGGTCAGCTAAAGCAGCAGCAAACCACCCTCGTGGTTCAGGCACGTCGCCTTGTACAGCAACCTTGACCCAGTTCTGAGGAGCAGACGTGTCAAGAATAAACGTATCATTTGAGAAATTCCCCGCGCCTTCGTGACCTTTATCAGAGGGATCCACCTCCCCGCCTACCACTATTATTTTGGTTCCATCGGAAACCACACCGAACACACTCCTAGGTGGCAGTGGAGTAAGGAAAGTCAAAGTTTGCCATGTTTTTGAATTGGTATCAAATGCATGGACATCGTTCATTTCCCTGCCGGCAAAGCCTCCGACAACATATAGAGTTTTCCCGACGGCTACCAGGCCTGGACCACCGCGACCCTCAATCACGTCATGCGATGGCTGTTTTTCCCACTGGTTGGTAGCGACATCAAAACAGTGCAAATCACTTAATCTGCCTTTTTCTGAACAACCACCAAATACGTAAAGCGAGTTCCCCATCGCTGTCATGGAATGAAAGCTTCTGGCTACTGGAACTTCTCCACTTGTCACAAGTTTACTCCATTCCTTCGTCGAGGTGTTGAATGTGTACATGTCGTTCGTATCCCCCTCTCCCATTCCGATTCCAGAACGACCACCAAACACATACATACAGTCGCCAGTACTAGCTACTGCGGCGGCATTTATTGGCTTAGGTTCGGTCTCCTTGTTTTTTGGCTGACACACGCTCCATTCCTGCGTTTCTAGATTTAGGCAGTGCACCGTACTCCCAATAGGTACTCGCGGAGAATGTTCCCCTCCGAAAACATAGGCGTTTTTGTTGATAATAACAAAGCCGTGACTGCTTCTGCCGAGTGGCGAGGTACCTATTGTGGACAAACGACGCCACAGACCCTGAAAATACGAAAAGAATCAATCCGTAATTTGTCATGTCAATGGTTACTCTTTTAAGAAATGCAATCCTATGTTTTTATCCCAAACTACAATCCATACCACAACTAAAATGAAAGCCAATACAGTGAACATTAAATTTCTGATGACTTGAGTATTTAAGCTTTAGGACACAATTTCAATTGGCTTAAAATACTTTGATGACAAGAGAAGACATTTCCATTTATCTATAATTTTCTGCCAGAATTAAGTATACACTTACTATCTTCACTCAGAAGAAACGATTTTGATCAAAGATTTGATATAACGACTGTAATAATAGAGAATCATACCACAGGTTCAATTTTCTTTAATTGAATTGATAATTTCACTACCTGCATTTCATCAATTGTAAAAGTCCTTGACAAGGTTTCGACAGTTAAAATCTAGGTTGTGCACTATCAATCTACCATTCCCTCTTAATATAAAGTATGGCGAGTATTAACAGACACCTTTAAATTGAAATATCTCTCCCTATAATCAAAGGATTACTTAAGGCATATGCTGTGTGCCGCTGAAAGGTCGAGGGTTATAAAAATATTTAGATAAAATAAAACTAGGGGTACTGTGAGGATTTAGCTCACTAAATGATATCCCCGCCTCCCATATGAATATAATGGCAGTATGGGAAACCCAGTTTCTATCTTGCTTTACGGTAACGTGTAAAGAGGAATAACTCGTGGTGCCCCATGTTATTCAGAAGCTACCACACCTGACCGTCAAAGGGAAGAATATAATGGCAATGTCCATGTTTTCCTATGGGAAACAAAAAATAGGTGTCGGATCAAAAAGTAAAATAGGAGGTGCACAATGGCATTATGTAATAAAGATTCTCTGGACGTCTCATCAAATTTCATTCAGCGGTATAACAAGAGGAGTTGCGGATAAGAAATGGGTACCCCAAAGTGGAACAGACAGACGGACGTACAGACGGAGGGATGTCCCGATTACTATATGCCTTCCCGCTTTTTAAGCGGTAGTATAACTATGCACACTAACTTTCAATACAAATTTTTAAAAAGGCAGAATTTTTAATGCTTGTTCAGGCTTTATTTCACATACCCCAAGGGAATACATTATTTTTTTATCGAACATTTAGGATAGTTTTAGTTTTAGGCTTCTGCTCTCAGTCCCAGGGCTCTGTGGGGGAGGGGGGGGGGGGGGGGGGGGCGTAAAATTTTAACTTTCTGTAAACTGCAAAATGAAAAGGGTTGAAATTAGAAGAGAGAAAAAAAAACCAAGCAAATTCAAAGAATCGTGGTCCCCCACTTTCGGTGTCTTTGTGGGTGAGATGTCATTATACCACACGCCTGAAAAGCGGGAAGGTACAAGTAATCGGTAAGTCCTCCGTCCGTCTGTCTGTACTTCCGTACGTTCGTGTGTCTGTTACGCTTTGGGGTACCCATCTATTATTCGCAACTCCTCTTATATACCATTTGAGTGAAATTTAATAAACTTTCACAATATCTTTATTATACCCCCCGCTTGAAAAGTGGGAGGGTATATAGTAATCGGAATACTGTAAACCAACTTTTATTCGCGTGCGAGAAATTTTCGCGAGGTTCGCGAGAGCCTTGTCGTCGCGAATATTTCTCGCCGCGAACGTGTCCTTAAATTATCTTATTCTATTAAAAACATTTCCATAAAAGCTTGATCGCGAAAATAAATCGTCGCGAACTAGTTTTCTCTCGGTAAATCGTGAAATAAAGTCGTCGCGAATAATAGTTGGTTCACAGTACCCCCGCTTGAAAAGTGGGAGGGTAAATAGTAATCGGTATGTCCGTCCGTCTGTTACGCTTTGGGGTACCCATCTCTTATCCGCAACTTCTCCAATACCACTGAAGGAAATTTAACGAAACTTTCACAGAATCTTTATTACATATTGCCATTGTGCACCTCCTATTTTAATTTTTGATCTGACATATATTTAGGATTTTCCAGAGCATTCATGGATACTGCCATTATATTCATATGGGAGGCGGGGGTATTATTCAGTGAGCTCATTGCTTACAGTACCTCTAGTTACATATTGCCATTGTGTACCTTCTATTTTACTTTTTGATCCGACACATATCTTGGGTTTCCCGGCCAGAGCAAAACATGGTCAAGGAGTCAGAAATCATAGCATGCTCGGAAATATCTTATCACAGGTAATGCACATGTCAAATATGAAAGCCCTATCTCTTCTCAATATAAGGAACAAGATGTGTTTGTGAAACACTGATGACCCGTGTGGCAACATAGCAAAGATAAAACTTTTCTTAAATGCAAATTAAATACAGTGGACCCTCATTTATCCGGACGCTTTGGTTCCCAGTCAATTTGTCCGGATATGTGAAGCATCCGGATATCTGAATCACCAGTTAAACGAGACAGAATAACATTTTAAAATTTCGTTCCGATGAAAAAGCGTCCGGGTACTGAAGCATCGCGGATATCTGGCGTCCGGATATCTGAAGGTCCACTGTATATTATTACCCAAAGTAGGGTCTTCTCACAAGAAATACGATTGTGAAATACGAAATCCCTTCCACTTAGACCTAGTCCTTACTATTTAAGTTATGGCCAAGATGAAAGGTTTTTATAAGTAAGGAAATCTCCAAGGCCAAGGTCAAAGTTGTTGGTATCCAATGAAAGGTCTTGTTACAAAAAATACATACGTGAAATATAAAGTCTTAATAATATCTACCATTCAAAAGTCATGGCCAAGGTAAAAGTTTGGAACTTCAAAGTCGAGGTCAAAAGGTCAAATTTGGTGGTACCCAAAGAAAGGTCTTGTCACAACATATACACATGTGAAATATGAAAGTCATAGCTTCACTTTATTAAAAGTTAGGGGCAAGGTTAAAGTTTTTGTGACAGGAATGAAACACATTTCACATAGTACATGAATTGTATGTATTCTCTGTGGCTAGACTTTTCATTGGATACCAACATCTCTGACCTCTTGACCTTGACCTTGAAAATTTCTGTACTTACAAAAAAACTTTAACCTTGGCCATAATTTTTGAAGGGTAAGGACTTGGGCTTTCATACTGCACATATGTAATCCTTGTGAGAAGACCTGTAATTGGATACCAAGAACTTTGACCCTTTGACCTCGGAGTTTAACCTACTTTTGAAATAAACCTTGACCATAACTTTTGAAGGTTTAGGGCTAAGGCTTTCATATTTCGCATATGTAATCCTTGTGACAGGACCTTTCATTGGATATCAAAAATGACCTTGACCTTGGAGTTTGACCTACTTTAAAAAAAACTTTAACCTTGACCAAACAAGGTTTCAGATGCTGCAATTTTAGCAAAGGGTCAATGACCAGATTGATGTTTTTGAAGCAAGTTAAAGTTTTTGGTGCAAGTTAGTGATTTTTGGTGCAAGTCTTTTTTTAAAAGTTACTAGAAGTCCTATGTTGACTAAACTTGCGTGGATTGACATATACGGATGCAAACTACCAAGCTTGCTTCGCATGCTGGACCTGACCTATATTTTCTGGTTGAGGGAACAAGGTAATTTTTTTTGTGCAGGTCTCATTTCCAAGTAACTATAAGCCCTATGATAAAACTTGCATGGATGATTAATCTTAAAATACACACTACCAAGCTTGCTTCAGATGCTGGATCTGACCTACATTTTCCGGTTGCGTAAACATTTAAAGTTTTTGTGCATGTCGCATTTCCAAGTAATTACCCCTGCGAAATTATCAATAATATTTCTAGAACTTTTTTTTAAATGTTCATGAATTATATTCTTGAATCTGCTCATGAATTGTTCATGAAGATCCAATGAAGTTAAAATTGGACACTCATGATTTCATGGATTTTATTCATGAAAACAAAGTTCAAGAATATTCAAGAATAGTTTGTTGTTCATGAACAAACTTGGATTTTTTAATTGCCTGCAAAATGATCAAGAATAATTCTTGAACTTTCAAGAAAAGTTCATGAGTTATATTCTTGAACTTTCAAGAAAAGTTCATGAATTATATTAATAAGTAAAATTATGAAAAATTTCAATTCAAACGCGACTCTTTGCAGAATCCTTAACCTAACTTGGTCAAGAGGAGAGCAGGTTTCTAAAAATACTCTGTATATTCCAAAGTGTGTTTTCATGCCTAAAATGGAATAATTTTTAATCCAAGTCTGGTAGAAAAGTTTGTTCAGCAATTATAGGGCATCAGCTAAAAGGGCTTTCAAGGATTTTGAGCAGAGGTGGTCAATCAAAAAATTCTTACTGGCTTTCCCTGTGTAATTTCCAGAATTTCATCACTTGGATCCTTTGATCGAAAAACTATTCATATTTTCATTTCTTTCTTTTGTTTTTCTTCAAGAGCCTGGATTTTTTTTGCAGCCAGAGTCTTCTGATCTCAACTCATCAATATTATCTGTGAACTGCTTCCTTTTTCCCTACAAGAACAAAGATTTTCTGAAAATGCTCATGAATCTGAAAATCTAAGACTTAATTGTATTTTTTGCATATTTGTTTCATTTAATTCTGCATCATAGGCACTGTCATATATTAAAGCATTCCGAGCGGGAGTTTGGCCTGTTTCCCTTGCCCGCCATGTTGTAGGTGATCAGGATTACATATATGGCAAGAAATTGGTACTGCGTTTTTAGCATGCAAAAGTTGTATTATAGGAGTATCTATGAGTCAGTTTTCTGGCGATCGTTTGTTATATTTTTTTCTTATATTTCTAGTCTTCATGAAAATTCATGAACATTCATTACCTGGAAGTATTAAGTTTTTTTCTTCAAACTGAAAATTACCACTATTCATATTTGTTCATCATTTGTTCATGAACTACGTTTTATGAATATATTCATGAATAAAATTCATGAACTGTCTTTATGAACCAGTCATGAATCTGTTATGAATAGATAATGAACATTCATGAACGGTTCAAAAAAGTTCCTGAAATTATGAATTTCATCTCGCAGGGGTATGAATCCTTTGTTGATCAACTTGCATGGATAATACATCTTAGGATGCATACTACCAGAGTTTCGGATGCTGGATCTGACCTACATTTTCCAGTTGAGTGAACAGATTAAAGTTTATGGTGCCGATCCCATTTCCAGTTAACTATAAGCCCTATGTTGACCAATTTTGCATGGATGATAATCTAAGTATATATGTACACTACCAAGCTTGCTTCTCATGCTGGATCTGACCTACATTTTCTGGATGAGTGTCAGAACAGGTTCAAGATTTTGTTGCATGGCTATTATTACATGTAAGAAATCATAAGGCCTATCTTAGCCAAATTTTCACGTATGATGCAACAAGGGATGGACACTATCAAACTTGCTTCAGATGTTGGTTTTGAATTACTAGTACATTTTCTGGATGAGTGATTAGTTTAAAGTTTTGGATAAGTCTGTTCCTAAGTAACTGTGAGCCCTATCAAATTAAAGTTGCAGAAATGTTGCATCTTTGGATATACAATATGAGATTGTTAGTGTAATATAGGACTTTGCCTTGCTTAAAGACAACATTCGTTGCGGCGAGCTCTGTAATCTCTAATTACCTCTTAACAAAAATATATATGCCATTAACTTGGCTCTTAATAATGAAGTATCAATCATTTAAGGGCATGCCTCATTTTAGCCTAGTGGTTGGATTCTAGTTTCGTGTTCAGAAAAGAAGGGAGAGGGGTAAATATACTGTATATATAGTTTGATTGGTATTCCCTGTGTCGCGTCTATGACACACTGTTTTGTTATAGCTATTGTCAATATCAGATTTTTTCTCCATTGTAAAGGACAGATTATCTGTTTTCAGCATTATCACTGACAGATTATTTATTTCCAAATTCTGACAGGTTTCCCCTCCCTCCAATCCAAAAGGTGTTTCTCTAAGTGGAATGAATGAGTAAAAAATTCTAACACTTCAGTTCTGCCAGTTTTAACATCTCACCTTACAAGAGTTTATGAAGGGAATCTCAAACAATAAACAATCATTAAAGTATGCCTGTAGTACAATGGGAAAGGGGCATGCTATTACATGTACAGTGGACCTTCAGATATCTGGACGCCAGATATCTGGATGCTTCAGTATCCGGATGATTTTTCATTGGAACGGAATTCAATGACTCTATTTTGTCTCACTTAATTGGTAATTCAGATATCTGGACGTTTCATATATCCAGACAAATTAACTAGGATAAATGAGGCTCCACTGTATATAATTATTTCATTATATATGCATGCAATTCTATGATTCACAGTGCACATCAAGTTAAAAATATACTTTGATAAAAAATAACCTTAAAAATGGATGAAATTTTATTTAATGATAAATAAATAACAGCAAAATAGGGTGATATTAAAGATAGGTTACTGTGGTCCAAACAAACAGAAGTTTCCCACAGTATTACAAATCCCAGTGACAAATTCACAACAAGCAGGTGCCCCTTCAGTGAAATTTACAAAAATAGGTATCATGTTTCCATCTCTTGTAAAAACCAAAATCATATCAAAATTGTCATTTATTTTTACAGAACAAATCTGAAAGATCTCAGTGGCACAAGACCAAAAGGTTAGTGTTGTTCATCAACTTATTATAAAAAAAGTCAATATTTAACAATTTCTAAACAATGATAATAAGTTTTACACCAAACAGCACAAAAAGATCAAATCAGAAACCATATCAAGTTTACATGTACTTTTCTAATTTTATTTTGAATATCGATGTACAAGTACGTAGACTGCCATCATGATAATGTCACTATATTATACAAACTAAATTTATATAAGGCAACAACAAATGTCCATTGAATGATAATTATTGATACAGAATCAATTCTATCTTTAATGTGACTGATAAACAATGAGTATAAATAAGTTAAATGTGTTCATTCTCCTAAACTAACATGCATTTCAATCATATAATTAACAAAGACTATAACAGTGTGACTAGCTGAGAGCGGACCTCGAGCGAGTGGGGGAGTAAGATCGACTCCGCAATCTTTGGGGGGATGGAGATCTACTGCGAGCTGCCTTCTCATTGTTAACAATGGTCTTCAGGTTTCCTAGGTGATGAAGAGCTCTAAAATATACAATCAGTTATTAAAGAGAGTAAAAAGGCCTCTATATTACATAATTATGTTTGCTTGGAATACTTACTGTACACATACTTATTATAGCTGATATATTTACTTAGCTTTTGGACGACTTCTAGTCCAATGATTTAGTACATGCTTACTTATGATTCAAGATTTAATGAAGTAAATTAAGAAGCTAAGTACAATAATACCTTGACTTGTCATTATACAGAGCAGTTGTTGAGAGAGATTGGGCTATTATGATTGTATGTTTACAGTATTAATGAATTGTCACTACTACATACTTTTCTAGGGACTGCCCCCCAGGCTGCTCTTTCCAGTTGTAACCCTCCAGGGCAGGAATATCTTCCTCAGGCCTCTCTGTACTAGGAGCTCCAGCCTAAAAAAAAACAAAAAAAAAACCATTTTCATTTTTTAGGTTTGAACAATGATGAAGAAGGCATTTTTACCCATTCATATCCTCTCTTGAAGATCTTCAGGCTTATATTGTCTGGAGATTTCACTGATTTAAAATTGTTTCTAATGAATTTTTAGAGTTGGATTTTACATCTACATAAGATAACCTGTCAGATTTGCTGTTCTCTATGATAGCTAACCTGAAGTATTTCTATGGTCGTAGAATTTCCCATTCTCTATGTAAGGTAACCTGTAGATTTTTTTTTGGTGGTAGAATTTCCGGTTCTTTTGTTACCTTACATTGTAGAATTTCTATAGTGGTAGGATTTACCATTCTCTAGACTATGTTAGCTAGCCTGTAGATTTTCTATGGTTGTAGGATTTACCATTCTCTATGTTAGTTTACCTGTAGATTTTCTATGGTTGTAGGATTTCCAGCTGCATGTGCTGCAGCCTCTGTTTGTAGTTTAAATAACATGTTCTTTAAGGCCTCCAAACTACCAGGTTGTGGAGTACCTGTCAGTGTGTCTGTCTGTAAGTCATCATCCACCGTTAATACTGGGGGCTTCCTAAAATTAAAAATTCATATCAGAATTTGTATCATTAATTTGTGCGAAAGATATTTCTTCTTCTTTGAAGACTTGATTCTTTGTTGTTTTTTTTTCAATTAAACGGTTCATGTGATGTCATATTAAAGTGTATTTCACAACATACTGTAGATCACTTAATTTTCGCGACATCTTATTTTCACGAGATTGTCATTTACTCTTTAATAGCGAGACATAATTTTCACGAATTGTTGTTACTTCTCTATAAAATCTTAAGGTATACTATTATACGCAAGAATGTAATTTTCGCGAGCTCACTGTCTCGCGTAATTACACGAAAATAAAGTTCTCGCGAACAAAAAGTGATTTACAGTACATCTAAATTTAGCATCATATGCAGGTTAGAATATAACATTTGTAAAATGTTTAGGACTAGTTTCTACAGCTATAAGCTGTTGGTTCTTACAGATTGGGTAGTACAGGTTTCTCCCAGGAGCGATCCCCATCCAGTACCATATCTGTGTCAGGGCTCCGCGCTCTGTTAGAAGTCCCAGGCCGTGCTGGGGATTGATCTTAAAAACAAAAAAAATTATATCAACAAATAGTGATAACATTCCCTTTTTAAGTTCCAAAGAAGCAAAATGATAATATATGTACTTACTTAAAATCAATTTGCACTAACGTGAGGTAGTTGAATATGTTTGAGACATACTTGAGACATAAATATACATACAGGTACAAAATAAAAATATTTTATTTTTTTTTTATTATTCACATTAACACTTATAAATATATTATATATTAGTTTTACATCCACATACTTAAAAAAAATATTTTATTGTGTTTTCATTCACCTATACTTGACAGTTATCTTGACCTTCAAGTTTACCTGGGACAATAGGGCTTGCTCCTGTGATGTCACTTTTGTTAGGTGCTGATATTCCTGCTAACAATGCCTCAGTATCCAAGCTAGAACATCGAGGGGGATGGGACACATCATAAGAATTATCTGCCTTTGTTGAAGTTTCTAAGTATTTTTCTAAAATATCACTGCTATTTGCACTAGTGTTTCCAGCCTTCAGCACTTCTGGTGCTAACTTGCTGGAGAAATTGTAGGCTTTACGACTTGACTTTGGTGACTTTAAAGAAGATTTGCCTGGTGATTTGGAGAGTAAATCATTAAAATCTAGACCAGGGGGGTTTGAGTCATGTGATCTATTAAAACTTGACTGTGCCACATTTTCTGAGAAGCCCACTCGCTTCTGAGGTAGATCAGCTGTAACACTAGTAATATCAGATTTATCTAGTCCGTGAACCCAGCTAGGAGCAGGTCTACCAGACACAAGATCTCTCTTAGACCAAAAACTCTCACTAGGATTGGAAATATCAAGGGCATCAATCCAGCTGGGAGGCTTCTTGCTCTCAGACAAATCTAAATCGTAGCTTTTCACTGGAATGTCATAAGCCTGTCTGGCTGGATTGCTGGCTAGCCTCTCGTGGTGTCTGAATGAGGACGGAGACACAGACCTGCTTCTCTCCCTTGGCTGAGAGGACTTGTAGCTGGTCGGGGGAGGAAGATTGGCCAGACCACTCCGCCGTGATCCCAGAATGTCTTCTACACTAGAAAGGTCCCTTTTCTGAGGGGCAGCCCCCACTGTCTTGGACCGGTTCCTGGGGTTTTTATAGGAGTATACATGTCCTCTCTTTGGTGCGGCTGTCCCCAGCTTCATATTAATCAGTGTGTCTGTATTGACACTCTCTATGTCACTGGGTCCCTCTTTAGGTAAGGGCTCATCATGAGCTATCCTATGTAATAACTCCCCTGACTTGTTTAAAGCTTCATCCACTGAAAATTCAAAAATAGATTATAGAGTATACAAGTGAAATTTAAGTTTTATAAAACTACAAAAGATAAACCCCATACTCTTCTGAAAGAGTAATGCACAGTATTTATTACATAATATGTTTATTAAGTTTTGCTTTAATGGCATACACATATCATGTTGACTGACTCATCATGAAATTGAAGTATCATTTTTTTATGAGTATCATACTCTCTTCCACACTCTCTTCCATAACTTCAAAAATTAAAGCAATATAAGGTGCAACTTTGATGTCGGAAATTGTTGTTGCCAAATTTATTTAATTATTTCAAGGACAGTGAAAAAGTATGGTTATAAACTTTGTTACTCATATTTGCAATGGAAGAACTACTGGTATTTATAAGCTTCGATTGAAGCAAAATTACATTACAGTAACTGTCGTCTTGTACAATATTCATTTTTAAATAATCTTACATATTTCATGGTACAAGTCTTTCTTCTGAAACATTTTAGAACTTATTTCAGTCTAATTGATCATAAAGGTTTAAATTACATAAATATCTATCATAATAAGACATTTTAACAGCAAAAAAAATTTATCAAAAATGCAGCTTATATTGCTTTAAACATATTCAAATGAATGTTTATTAATATGTCTATATTTTCAGTTAGCAGTATTCATATATTTAACTTTTTCCCAAGGCTTCTAATCTATAGTAATTGATTTTAATTTTTCTTTTTCAATATTTATATCTTTAGTTTTGATAATTTAAAAGATTAAAGATTAAAACACAATTATAAAACAAAATGCCTAATGATATCATATATTTTTTATCATGAGTTTAACTATGGTACTTTTAACAGACCCCACTTACAGATTTTTCTGTTGTTTGATTTATTATCCATATACATGTAGATAGTTTTCAATAGACAAGATTTTATCGAGACTGAATTAATTCCCATTGGTTGCCATATTGGAGGTATACAAGCCTGAATTCCTTCTTATTCATCCAAATTAAGCTTAACTGTCATCTTGTGTATCTGGGTATAATAAAGGTACACATTTTTTCTTACATGTACAAATTTTTGATAATACATGTACACACTTCCATTAATTTGTAATGTTGTTGTTTTTTTTTATTTTTGCCATTATGTTTCTACCATACAAGTTGGTTGCATGAAGAGGAAAAGTCACTAGTTGAACCTCCAAGGGGAAATAACTCTTGCTAATTTCAGGCCTATCGAAAACTATCCATACATGTTGAACTGTATAATGAACACAACATGAGAAGTACTTTACAATGGATGGATACAGAATAAAGATACTGTTAAATGAAATGTATAAAAAATGGAGATAAACTGATTACATTTGTAAAGCCCGATACTCAAGCCACAGTAAACCAAAGTCTTTTTCTGCAAAATATTTTTGCAGATTTATGATACCAAAAGGGTTTTTACAAATACAGTTATCATGTGTCTTTGAATTGATAAATTGCCATAAATGTTTCTTTCTTTAATTATTTTCTATAAGTTCTAGTATACTGCAGAAAAAAGATTACTTTTGAAATGAAAACAAAGTCAACAGATAATGCAATATGGAAGATTATTATATTAGGCCATAATGAAACAATTCCTAGATTCTCATCCGAATTTTCTGAAAAATTGAGGCGGGTGGTCAGCTTTTCTTTTTAAATATTATTTCCTATTTTGGTTTTATTGACCTGGTCACTTGGTGCAGATTTATCTTTAATATCCAAATGAAAAAATTGAGGCGGGGGTAAAAAATCGGGGCGGATGGGAATGAGAATCTAGGAATATTTTTATTATGGCCTTATCTATATAACAATGCATAGAGAATTGAGTATATGAAATGTTAGCTTTAAAAGTATGATAAGCATTATGAGGTCTGGATTACATGGTGTACAATTAGAAGTGCATGCATACCTCTGTCAACTTTCCAATAACCTGCTAATATATATGTACAGTATCCCAGCTAAGTCACAGACAGTTCAAAACAACATACACAGATTTACCATATATACTGTAAATCTGGAAATATTTGCTGTAGATAAATTTTTAGCAAATTTGCGAGTTCATTGCATTCGCAAAAATATTTTTCTTAAAAATAAATTACCAATATGAAAATGTAAACAAAGCAGTGGTCATTCGCAAAATTTTGAAACGTAAAAAACAATCAACAGCATTTTGACCCGAATTCGCAAAATAAAATCAACGTAAAAATTTCCAGATTTACGGTAATACACCAGCTCATCCAAACAAAGCGTACAATATACAGTATCCCAGCTCATCAGCACACAATAGTATATAGACATAATATACAATATCCCAGTTCATTGTAAACAGCACACAATAATATATAAACTCAAAGTATATATATAATCCCAGCTCATCAGAATCACACCGAGGTATGGAGGCATGCTTTGGCCAGTGATGTTAAAGAAGTCTTTGGAGAAATTTTATACCCGATGCTTACAAACTATGTATGCACATGTATTCTGAGATATAAAACATGCAAGTGGAACCAATATATGGCAAAATATATACAGAATGCCTCAAATTGAGTCTGTCTGCAATACATGAAGGTTGTTTATAAAGTTAACAAACAATGATGTTTTCTCATACTTCATAGTCCTTGATATACATTTTGTATCTAAAACACTAAGTGTTTTGTTTTAATAGCGTTGAGAGAAGGTCAGACACAAACTAATTTATTCAAACGTCTAAAAAAAAATTTGTATCTTTAGTTTATTAGTGTGAAATTGGTAATCAAGATTTTAACAGTGCGTACAAAATGCGAAACATTGGACTGGACTGTAGAGGCAGTGAATTCAAATTGTTTTCCCTGATGATGTTTGTAAAGCATTGTGTACTGATTTTGAATTCATGTACTCATTTATGATCCATATGTAACATTATTGTACACACTCAGCAGTGTGGCATAACAAAGAATTTTTTGACATTATCATGATACTAACTAATGTCAGACTGGGTGATAAGTATAACTTTCATAAATTGTTGGTATTGTTTAATTTTTTACTTTTATTAAATCAAAGTCTATATTAAAATAATATCATACACATTTGATTTTGACTTTGAGATTGTTTCTAGAAAATTACAGCATTTGCCTGCAAACTTTTTAAGACAACCCTTATATATATACATAGTACAGTGATTTCATATAGCACTGATATCAAATGCCAAATTAATGCCATAATTCTTTTCTACGCTAAATATTTTGACATATATTGCATGAGCATGAATGTAACAAGGGAAATAATTCATGGTGCAGGATGTGCAATAAAAAGAAATCTGGCCTACTAAATATTTATAAACTTTAACCTATAGATCTGATTTTAACAACTTAGATGTGTCATTTTATTTATTTCCTTCATATTCTTCAAGACAGTATATCAAATTTTACTCATACAACAATGATCATGCTGATGGAAATGACTCTCGATAGAAACAAGTCTGCAATTAAATTGTAAAAATTTTTGCAAAAGAAAATACTTTGTCAAAACAGGACGTGACTGAACTACTTTCAAAACATGCCTTCCCTCTCTCTAGACTTTACACCAGGATCTTACCATGTCTGTTCCTTCTCTTCCGATCTGAGGCCATTACAAAAATAGGAAGTTTACATGTAAATCTTCGTTATGACAAATTACTTAAACTTTAAACTGATTGTCATTCTAATTTGAATAATTCTGGAATATATATATATTTTTAAAATTGTGTAATGACAATTTTTATGAAAATTAAGAGTATAAAAAAGTTATTTCATAAATCTGCAAAACAGAATATTAGTCCTGATTATTCTGAACTTCAACAAAAATGTTTGGATCCAGCATTAGGGTTACAATTAAAAGTATGATGGGTGACAATTGTAGTGCATTTCAGAAATTGATATACAAGTGAATAACAAGCTATTATGAATAGTGTTTTTGGATTGGTGTTTTTGCTTCTAAGCCATAACTATATATAATAATATGCCAAATATTGGAGAGAAAAAACATGGGGCTGGATTGAAAAACTACAATCTGAATCTATTTCTCATATATATTAAGGTGTCACTACTGAAAATCTAAAATCTAAGATTTTCTTAAAAGATAAAGATTGTAGGTCTGTGATTCTTTTAGGGTAAGTATATCCAAAACTGTCCAAATCTATAAATACCTTCAGCTCTGAGGGCCATGTTCCTCTTCATTTTGTCGTAGGATTCATTGATGGATTCCCTGGCGGTGGCCAGCTGGAGTTCTGTGGCGGTGTCCCGGACTCCTGTCTGTAGAGATCGCTCTGCAGTGAGGTGGAGAGCGGACTTAGGATCCAACAGATCTGACACATTCTGCTTATAGCGACCTTTGTATTTGGAGGTCAAACCTTCAATATACACATAAAATTTAGAAAAATAAACAACTCATTTATCTGCAAAGAATACCTTATAGATTTAGCGATTTTCCCATGCATGTATTAATGGCTTCAGATGTCAGCTACAGACTTGTGAGACTAAGAGTAGGATTAAATGTATCTAAAGACATAGCTCATGTAGCTCATATTAAATAGCCAAGTTTTGCTGTTAAGGATGTGACTGATAGTAAATTGTACTGTTATCATGAGTTATATTATAGCTATAAAGCCAGAGTCTGATTTGAAAAATTGTAATAATTTCAAATTGTCTTACAGTCAACAATCTTGTTTAAATCACTAAATGGCTAGTTTAATTACCTGCGTATTGGTCCAGGTAGGCTTCTAAGGCCTCTGAGGCAGATGTAAAGTCTCTGTTTCCCACTTTGATCCGCGAACCATTGCACCTGATCCTGTTAAGCCCGTGTAGAAAGTCTGTGGGTGCTGGGTCCACATCCATTGTCATACTGTGTTATAGAGGGGGCTCCTACTTCATTGTATTACCATGAAATTTAGCAGTTAGCTGTCCCTATGGTATAACCAAAGTCATCCTATTATATACATGTACCTAAAATTTAAGAATTAATTGTCATTCAAACATTGCATACTGAAACTATCTACTGGCATTTAATTGCTTTATTGCTTGCTGACCAAGTATGTAGCAGTGCACATAATCCTTTTGTAGTAAACCATTTATTGTTGGTAATTCCAATTAATCGGGTCATGGGTAACACAGTGTGTATATCTAAATCTTTGAGGATCAAGTTATCTTGTAGAGACAATTAAATGACTGGAGGATTTAAATCATTAGATTTTTATTTCATGTTCTTTTTGCATGCCTCAATAGATGTACAACTTCATCAATACTATTTCTAATCATTTTAAACTTTATCAGATTTTTTTTACATGTAAATGACACACTCTAATACACATAATGAACCGGACCCCAGAGGATGGTTAGTATACACGTACTTCCTTGATAAACTGAAAAATCTGAAACGAAGTACCATCAAATTTTTGGGGGAATTTACATGCCTAGGTAATGAAAATTGTTATTATATATTGCATCAGATTTTTGATAAACATGTTGCTAACTCAAACTTCTATTTTCAGTTCGCGACAACTGGGACAAAATTTCAGACTTCAGAAATTCTACACATCCCAAAAGTACAACAGGTTAGCATTGCAATGTCATGTACATTATACTCAGCATTATTTCAGTTGGATAGTACCATACCTCTGATTTACATTCCAGAGAACTTAAGAGTTTACTTGTTTAGCTAAATCATACATGTATTTTTATGATGACGCCAATTACTTTAAATTGATATTGAAATTAAACACCCCCTTCCTATCAACTAAAATAAAGGGGGTGTGATAAATGTTAATTGATCAATATAGGCAACTGGAGACTTATGGTAATTTGAATCATGTGTAGAAATGAACAAGTTAATATTTTCTTGTACACTTATATGTATTTGAATCAAAGAAAACAGAAATAGATACAGATCAAACCACATAGTTGTGTAAAACACATTAAAAGTACATTAAATCTGATATTAGATAAAGGTGAAGAAATGTTCTGTCACAAGTTTGAGATATTTTGTAGAGTCATATGTATGTTAATATGTTTGAGATATTTTGTAGAGTCCTCTATGTACATGATGAATGTTCTGAAGGACATGGAGTCTACAGCATCACTGCAATCATCTCCAGGGAAAGGAGGCATGGACATTGTAAGTCTGACAGCTAAAAAAATCAGCTGTACTTATCATATGGCTGAGGTCAAGACATTAATTTGTTCCTTATTCATTTTAACTGAATATTGTGCTAAGCATGTCCCTGCCTGATCATGGAATGGTTTCACATCTCCATCATACAGCATAGGTAGCCAGATTGTACTTACCGGTACATGTAAACCCCCCCCCTTCAAATCTAAATATAGTCAGTGTCTTTATCAAAATAAATACATGTAATTGTGTATCCTTATGCAGAAAGAAATTATTTTTCAAAAATTATGCATTATATGTGCATAATTTAATTAACATCTAGTCCAACACTAAGGATGTACCGGTATTTGGTCTCCCTTTTGCAATTTGTACATGTTACATGGTTTAAGGAGTTGTGTTACATGCATGTGGCCTCCTTTTTGGTATTAAAGTTACATATGTGATTTCTCTGTTTTGTGTTGTGTTACATGTATGTGACTCCTCCGTTTGGGTTAAATGTATGTGGATTCCTGTTAGAGGTTTTATAAATATGTATGTGGCTTCACTGTTGGGATATGTGTTATGTGACTTCTTTGTGTAAGTTTAGAGGTATATTTCTTTAGTGATAGGGTTGTCTGTCTGATGTCCCCCTCTTTCTGAGATTTGTGTTGACTTCTTTGTGTAAGTTGGGAGGTCTATTCCTTTAGTTGGAGTGTGTCTGTTTTATGCCCCTCCTCTCTGTGATATTGTGTTTCTTTGTACCAGGAGGCAGCTAAAGCACATCGAGGACCACCCAGTCAGTTCACCTACACAGAACGTGATGTCATTCTGTATGCTCTGCACATGAAAAAGAACAATTATGGAAGGTAGGTGTCTGTCATTTAGATTTAGTTTGAAATTCAAGAAATTATTTGTATTTTAATAAGCGGACTTCATATTCTAGCGGCTTTGGCGCAGACAACAATGCGCTAATTCATGAATACCTCTAAGAAATTTATATATACAATATACTGAACAGACATGTTTAGCGCTAATTCATGATTACGCCAAATCCCCATTAACCCAGTGATTTCGCTAAATTTTGAATATGCCAAATTATGTACACGTTCAGTACATGTATGTTGCTTTAAAAACTACTGAAAGGATTGATTTTCCCCCTTAAATGCTGCTTGCGTTACATATATATGTATAACACTGCTTTTGTTTTAAATTATTCAGAATTATAATGGTGACTTCTGCAGCTGGTATCTATGGTAACTTTGGTCAAGCTAACTACAGTGCAGGTAAGATAACATTTTTTTTGTAGTTATTATGGTAAATTTATTTTCATGAAGTGGTCAAATTTCTCCTTTAATTATGTTTTGTGACAGAACTTTCAGTTTGACAAAGGAGTATCATACATGTAGAAATGTATGAAAGGGTCCATTGATCACTTGTTTTGAAATGTTTGAAATATTTAACTCATCTACATGTGTATTAGTCTATCTTGTACCCGTCTTTCAAAGCACTTCACTTCAAGCATATAAACAGACTATTTTGGAGGGAAGTATACATAGGGTGTTGGCATGATTTCTTTCTCATTGTTAGCTAAGCTGGGCCTTCTTGGCCTCGGTAATACCCTCGCTATTGAGGGGAAGAAGAACAACATTTTCTGTAACACCATAGCTCCAATGGCTGGATCTAGAATGACAGAGACTGTATTGCCTCCAGGTATGTTCTCATGATAGTTGTCAAACAAGTGATTTCTGACAAATGTAGATTCTCTGACATAGTCAATACTTGTATTTTGATTTCAAGTTTTATTTTATGTGTCTGGTGAGGGAATGGTGTAGATCTATGTATGTATATGTTGGTCTTTACATGAAGGAATTGTTCTCAGGATTATTATGAGACATTGGATCTTAATATCACAGATATGGTGGAAGCCCTGAAGCCTGAGTATGTATCGCCCCTAGTCCTGTATCTGTGTCACGAATCCTGTGAAGAAAACGGGTCACTGTATGAATGTGGAGCAGGATGGATTGGGAAATGTAAGAACAGACTTTTCTCTCTTTATTTCTTTTGACAGACTACAATAGATCTAATACATTTAATTACTTTGAGATGGAATGCTTTTAGCTGATGTTTTTTTTTATGCTGCTTATTCTAGTGAGATGGGAAAGAACCCAAGGAGCTGTTTGCCGTGAGGCAGGGAGGAAAATGACCCCAGAGGATGGTTAGTATACACGTACTTCCTTGATAAACTGAAAAATCTGAAACGAAGTACCATCAAATTTTTGGGGGAATTTACATGCCTAGGTGATGAAAATTGTTATTATATATTGCATCAGATTTTTGATAAACATGTTGCTAACTCAAACTTCTATTTTCAGTTCGCGACAACTGGGACAAAATTTCAGGATTTTATTGCTCTAACAAATATATAGATAGCAATGCTTGATTACTTATGCTGTATATTTGCAGGGTTTGCAGAACCAATTCTACATGGATTGTGTAGCTATGGATATGCCACAAGGCATGTTCTTCGACAATACTGCAACAATGATGTGTCTAAATTCAAAGCAATCAAGGTAACTGATTTCCATTTAAAGAATTAAGCTTATAATAACTACATTAAAATGTTTCTAGAAATATTTCTTATTCTCAAAAAATATTCAAATCAGTGGAAGCTCATGATCAGTAATTAAGATAATTCAGGTGCTTCACCTTCTAGACAAACTGGTGGCGGAAGAATTCACGTATACATATCTAATTATTACAAAAATAAGGTTTCAATAATTTGAATGTTTTCATCATTAACCTACAAATATTTGAATGAACAAGGCTAAACTGTAAGTGTACAAAGGTTTGCAAATGATTTTGTTTAAAGCAAACATAAACAACTGTTTTGCTTCTTTTAGATTTTTTTTTCAATTTAGACGGTTTGTATTTAATGAACAGGTGAGATTCTCCAAGCCTGTATTACCTGGTCAGACCATACAGACAGACATGTGGAAGGAAGGAAGCAGGGTCTACTTCCAGTGTAAGGTCAGTGTGTAAAAGAATAAGAACCTTAGTCTGTACCAGCATTGGGTGGACTGTGGATCAAATCAATTACTATAAAAGGTTAACACTATACATTGTACAAGCAATCTAAATGAAGAATTGGTGTCAATATGAGACATAATAAACATTTTTGACTGATTTGAAATAATCAAAATTTCCTTTCTTTAAAACGTACTATATGAATATTAATTTGGATAGATGAAGAGACTATAATATCATTTAAAACCATTGAAAAACATGATGTAGAACATTTGGATGATTTAATTTTCTGGCAATGTAGGTTTTGGAGAATGGAAATATCAGCTTGTCTGGTTCCTACATTGACCTCAACGAAGGAGGGGCACCAGCAGTATCACAAGTAAGATACTTTGTAACGGACAACATTTTTCTTTTGTCACATTGTTCACTAACTTATTACTGCTGGTGATGCCTTTGGTCTATAGGGCAGTAACACAGGTACCCATACTTCATTCTCAATGGCAGGCCTTTGGAGTCTTCCACAACTTCTTTCTCTTTGTTTTCTTTTGGCTTCTGCTGTCCACTGTCAAGTGACTTTGGGCCTTCCTCTCTTCGGTTTTCCCTCGGGTATCCAGAAGAGAGCTCCCTTTATAATGTTTGTCTGCGTCCCTTCTAAGTACCGGTACATGGCCAGACCAATTCCAGTGTCTTCTGATGGTGATAGTGGTCAGTTTAAATTCATACCTGAAAGTAAAAATGTGATTTAGAGTTATACTGCCCTTGCATACAGATTATAGTTTGATTGTCATAAAGTATGTAGGTTATTAATGAGATAAATTTCACAACTGGATTACTTAAAAATGTAAATGTCAGATGTAAAGTAGTTAGATTAAATATCACAAGGTTGCATAGGATTTTACAATTTTCTTCCCTTTGCTCAAATTTTGGAATGAAATACAATTATGAGTTATGATGTGAAACCATTCCAAGAAGTAAATGTGCTATATCAACCTCTCTTTACATGTACTTGTACAGTTGTTTGGTTTAATTTCAGGCCCCCAGTAGCCTGGCTTCAGATGCATTGTTTAATGACATGGCACAGCGAGCTGCCTCACAACCAGAGCTGGCCAAGAAAATCAATGCTGTCTTCCTCTTTGAGATCACTAAAGACAAGAAACTGGCAGCCAAATGGAGTAGGTCAAAGTACACTGTTATACTCACAAGAATTATCATTTTACAACAAATGTTCGACAGCTAATCATAGAAAAGTCCAGAGACAATTCAGAGTGAATTGCCAATACAAATTCATGATTTGTATAAAATATGTCAGTCAACGTTATACTCAAGGATGGATTGTATTTGATAACAAGGTCATTGTATCAACCATTGAATTTGCAAAATGTTGACTTAAAGTGGGTCTGGAGATTTTCACAAAATCATGATAAATTTTCAAAAACTTAGGCCTACCCTTGGATTGTTCACTTTGAAAAATTATCAGTCTGACATGTATTAATATGAGAATAGCTTTCAAATTAGAAAATTTGCTGTAGTTAGTAAAAGAAACGTTATAACACAGCAATATTGTTCAAGTGCACATAGATTTTATACATAATTTATATAGTACAAAAATTCTATTTTACTTATCTTCCTTGTCTACAAGATAAATAAATAAAATAAAGTAAAATAGTCGAAACCTAACTAGTAGGAAAATTTGACTCATCAAGAATTTAAAAAAATTTGAGTTTAATATAATCAATAGTAAATTTTAATTCTGATAAAAATATGGAAAATTCAGATACTCTTGTTCGCTTTATCAAATCACTGAATGACTGAAATAAAAGTTGAATGAATAAATAACAGATTTTTTTTTAATGTATGGTGCCAATTCTTTATTTTTATTTTATGTTTGGTTAATTTTCAGATTTGGTATTTCACTTAAGAAAAATACTGTATAGTATATAAAGCATGATAAAATATTTAACATGAGGTTTTTGAAGACTATTAATTTGAAGATTAATTATCATTTTATGGACAATTCATTCTAATCAATTTCTTCTTGTTAATTTGCTCAGACAATCAGAGATAAAGGGAAGTTATAGTTTTAGTGATTCAAAATAAGGACATATCCGTATTCCTTTCTTTTCATCTGAATGTAATTGTATAAAAAATATTTGCATTATGACAAAATTATAAGATAATTATGTTTCTTTTCATGATGGGACATTCCGTTTCACCAAAATAAATGAACATTTAAAAGGCTTCATCTATTCTTATGTACTACAAAGTACAAACCATTTATCAGACTGCACAGCGGATTTTTTTCATATGATTATGAACCAGTGAGTTTCTTTGAAGATCAACGTTATTTAATATAGCCTAATGCATAGTTTTCTTGACCCGTTTACATTAATTTAATGTTAACCTCGGACAGCACTTAAAAAGTTCTTTTCTTCGCGGATGCACTGTAGTATTTGTTAATGTACTTTTTTTTAATTTATCAACAAACAATAAAGAAATCGCTTTTTCTCTTTGAAACAGGTAGATTTTAAATCGATTTAAGAAGAATGGCGAATAGATTCTCATTGGTTAAGAAATTAATAACATCAGGAATTTTAAATTGTTGTTGACAAGGATGAGATGACTTAAGCTCCACCTCTTTGCCAGATGAGACAATGTTATTGATTATTCGATACACTGTTGACATTTGCCCGAATTTCTATCCCATGTATATTTCACCAGTGAATGAAAGCTGTGTAGATTTCAGATACTAATTATGTAACATTGAGAATGCCACACCTTACTGAAAGTCCAAGCTTAACTGAGAATTGTACTACCAGTAGAGAAAATCAGAACAAATAGACAGACATCAGAAAAAAAAGATTTGCCAGACCTGATCCACACTGGTTTTCTCGCTAATGCTGGCATCAGGGGGTCTTTTGGGAGGATTGACTGTGGGCTTGGCTTCATCAGAATTCCTCTTTCCTCCAAATTTCCCTGCACCAACTACAAATGTGCTGAACTGGTTAAAGGCAACCTTCTCATTGTTTTCATCAAAGGTGTCCACTGAAAATACAAAACAGTAGCATGCATTATCATTAACCTTTACACCAAGGGCTTAATTCATAGGCAACAGGGGCATGCATCATCAAGAAGCATTTAACGGTTTGTTTTACCATTGACAATAAGAACGGCCCCTGATCCCTTGTCCAGTATGTCCACTACTCTTGATTTAGAGGTCAGTGTAGCCTTGGTTGGGAGGGGTTTGTACACTTCTGTATATTGCTCTCCATGTAGAACCTGATTTTTCAAAAGTTTTTACATTATACAGAATGCACTCTAGAACTCATAGAACACAAGCTAGATCAAAGCTTACAGGAAATATAAATATACCTACTGCTTATTAACCATAAATTCATTTGTTAAATGAATTACAAAGTCAGTATAGTAGTACTGTACACAGTAGTTTGACCTTCACCTTTGTCAAATCAATCTGAAATCCAGGTAAGCCCCCCATCATCATGCCTGTCTGGGAATTGAAGGCAGGAATGACAGCAAAACTGGGGAGGACACAGAAATCTCCAGCCCCCTCAAACAGGAACCTCAGGTAATCCGGCTCCTTAGTGGACGAACCAACTGTCAAATGTACATGTTCAATAATATTTCACATTTATATCCGAAGTAGACATCAAATCAATACAATCAATTAAAAAAATATTTAATTTATAGGGTGATTAGTACACATCTAAAAATACTTTATAATTTCAATAACATGTACCCTACAGTACATATATACCAGTATACAAAACTGGTAGAAGACTTACCTCCAAGAGCATACAGAATGACATCACGTTCTGTGTAGGTGAACTGACTGGGTGGTCCGATGAATTAGCGCTAAACATGTCTGTTCAGTATATTGTATATATAAATTTCTTAGAGGTATTCATGAATTAGCGCATTGTTGTCTGCGCCAAAGCCGCTAGAATATGAAGTCCGCTTATTAAAATACAAATAATTTCTTGAATTTCAAACTAAATCTAAATGACAGACACCTACCTTCCATAATTGTTCTTTTTCATGTGTGGCCATGCTGCTCTAGTTACCTGGAAGGAACCCCTCAAGTGGACCTTATGGATTAAATCTGAAAAATGGATGTTTGCTGTCATATCAAAGATAGATTACTTTGGTACAACTCATAAAACATGGCCAGATTCTTATTTTTAACGTTCATTTAGTTGAAATTTCATTGTTTTTTCTATCCAAGACAGTCTGCTAGATTTTGCTCTTAAGGTGTCACTAGTCTTAATATTTCTATACATGTATATTCTAATGCAAAACTCTGAGTAAGCAGTAGAAAATCGAAACGAAATCAATTTTCTATACCAAATTATTGGCTAGTATCAGAAAATACAAAGCTGTGCCCGTCCAGCAAGGATCACAAGTTTGTTTTGTTTGAGTTAAGCAGGTGTTTTAACCAAGTGTTGACCTGATCACAATTCACAACCCCAAAATTGAAAGCAATAAATCTGATATAATCAGAAGAACATTTTCTTTCTCTTAAAAAATTCTGACCAAGAAGTGCAGCTAAATTGTAAGCGAGATTTAAGAATTATCTTCCCTTTTCAACATAACCCTCAAAAGAGATACCATTATGTTTTATCTACAGGTAAAAGTTAAATCTAAGATGACCTTAACAGTCTCTGTGCACTGACCCCAATCCTGGTCACTGATGCGAGCAAATGAGCGGTCCCTCAGGATTCCAGCATTGTTCACGATTATATCTGTAATGTACAATCATTGTTTACATTACATCTGTAATGTAGATTCATTGTTCACAATTACATCTGTTATGTAGAATCATTGTTCACGTTTATATCTGTTATGTAGAATCATTGTTAACAATTGTATCTGTAATGTAAAAATATTCTTCTCAATTATATCTGTAATGTAGAATCATTGTTCACTAATCAATCTGTAATGTAGAATCTATCTGTAATGTAGAATCTACTGATCACTATTTGAAAATCAAATGAATTCTCTCTTACCAGTTGAGTTTTTTCACTACGAAAGTGCTGATGCAATACATATTTTTATGATTGCTAGAAATTGGTAAAATGTTATACTTACCAATACGACCAAAGTTTTCCAGGGCAGTTTTCACCAGCTTCTCTCCTTCTTCAACAGAATCTGTACAATCACAAAATAAACAGACAATGTCAGCATTTCTATAGCTTACAATAATTTGGTGAATCCACACTCTGTTTTCACTGCGTATAGTTTAACACTATTAAGGATCACACAACATGTATAGGTTGCCACTGTTTTTAAGAGGTCAAACAAGATAAACAGAAGTATATGTTAGTACAAACACAAAAAATCTCACATTTTTGATAAACAGCCGTTGAAAATTCATTTTAAAAACTGATTTAAATGATTTTATTTTAAAAAGAACATTACAATTTGAATTATTGTCAGTTTAGAAATTCAGCACCTCCTAAAATAGCTTGAAGAGGAGATACAATTCCTTGATTTTTTATGAGACTTCACCTCTGTTTGTTCAGATAACTTTTGAAAAAGTTCTAAAAAATTTAACCTTCATAAACCTTTTTTATGGAGTTAGAAGAGTTTGAATTGAGTCCCAATAAGGTCTGTGAGAGGGAAAGCTTATATTTTTTTATCCATTCCACCAATCCACTGATAGATTTAGTGACAGGTTATACATGCAACAAATTGTTTTCATCCATCCCTGCTCTTTCTATAATTATGAATGGTCCTTAACAGAAAATGCCACATCCCAACCCAACATTGACCAAAGTAAGGGACCACCAATCACTGACCATAGTAAGGAACCACCCAATTCTGACCATAGTTAGGAACCACCCAATACTGACCATAGTTAGGAACCACCCAACACTTACGATAGGTAGGAACTACAGTACAATTCTGACAATACTATAGTTAGGAAACACAAAACACTGACCATAGTTGGGAACCACCCAACACTGACCATAGATAGGAACCACTCAAAACTGACCATAGTTAGGAACCACTTTATACTGACCATTGTGAGGAACCACCCAATACTGACCATAGTTAGGAACCACCCAATACTGGCCATAGTTAGGAACCACCTAATACTGACCATAGTTAGGAACCACTCAATACTGACCATAGTTAGGGACGGCTTTTCCTCCTTTGGCTCGGATTTCCTCCACCACTACATCAGCAGCTCGGGAACTCTTTCCTTCCCCTTTAAAGTTTCCTCCTAGGTCATTCACTAGACACAAATCAAAATCATAATTAAATATTTAACAAAGTAAGGCATTGTTAATTTTGACACACAGTATCAAAAAGGTATTGCATCTCAGTTAATTCAAGTTAATTTAAAAGTTATAGAGGATATCTATATTGTGTGAATTTATATTGACATTATCCAACTCATTGAAATTGTGTATATATTCGTGAGGCTTGCCAAGCGAATATACACCATTTCAATGAGTTGGATAAAGCCAATATCAAATCACACAATTATAGATGTTCTATTTATCTCATGCAACTTTTAAAAGTTTTAACAAAACTTTGAGACTTTCCCTGCGAAACTACATGAATGATTGCTAATTCAAATTGATGACGTATAACTTGATGACATAGCACCGTTGATGTTGACATACCTCGAAAGAAAGAAGATTGTGTTCAAAATTTAGAAATTTTGCTATTTGCGTCTTTGAAAACATTATGTGACAATTGCTAGAGCTTTACATCAATCGAACACCTGACTGAAAGTTGTAAGGACTAAGGGATCGTGAAAATTAACTCTTTATACAATAGCAGTACAAAAAGTGCTAGGCAAGGCTAGATTCATTGTTGATCCATGGTAAGTTACACCTACATTACTAGGTAGGTATGTGTAGTAAAATATAATAAAGGTGTTAAAGGAATCTTACAGGCCTAACAACAACTTAGAGTACAAAAAGTGCTAGGCAAGGCTAGATTCATTATTGATCCATGGTAAGTTACACCTACATTACTAGGTAGGCATGTGTAGTAAAATATAATAAAGGTGTTAAAGGAATCTTATAGGCCTAACAACAACTTAACTGCTAGGCTTTACTTTCTCCGAAAACGATTTATAGGCAGGAGGGAGGGGGGGGTAACATCTGTCTAGCCAATACAGGTACCTTGATAAAATAAGCTTTTTTGACATATGCGAGTCTTTTCTTGCTTTGAATGACATTAATGCTCTTTATCATTCATTTTATAAGGGCAAGAATATTTACAAATAAAAGTTTCTATAAAATAAAATCTAGAAGCAAGGGATCGTGTCAAAACCAGAAGTGCTATTGATAAAGCATCCACCCATTGATAAAGCTTAATTAGGTTTATCCAACAGGTTATATCATCCACATGTATGAGATAAAAAACATGTACATGTATTTGCTTTTTCAGGTTTAAGAATTTTTTTTTTTTTAAATATGACAACAGACAACAATGATTAATCTTGTGGCCAGATGGTTTGATAGCCAATGTCCAGTAAGCTCAGTTGATAGAGCACCTGACTAGAGATTAAAGAGAAAGCTTACCAACCACTGATGCCCCTCTCTCTGCAAAACATAAGGCATACTCCCGCCCAAGCCCTGTAAAATTAGAAGATTACTTATATAAGTACATGTACATGACATGAACTATAATATGGGTGAATATGTCACATTATCTGAGCATTCCATTTTCTTTAAATTTTTGCTTTTTTTTTTTAAACCAGTGCAAAATCTAAGAAGCACATCATATTTCATCTGTTGATGATTAAGCAAAACACAGTGGTCTCAGCTACAGATACCAAATACACTTTGTGGCCTCATTTAGATCAGTCATGATGCAAAGACTTAAATCAAAATAGGATAAGTCTTTTTCATGATCTATATGCTAACTATTTAGTATATAAGTTACTGGAACTTTGATACTTTTCAGGGTGTATGAAGTGAATTAATTGTAACATATTACATTTTCACCTTTATAATATTGTAGAAATTATGAATTAATATGGATACACATGTTATGCACATTATAATTTTGTTCATAATTTTAGTATTATTAATCTGTTTAACTTAATTTACATTTTTTTTCTCAAAAACATTGCTGTAAAAGCTTGTAATATTGTGCATTCATTGCCCCTCCCCCTCTCTTGTACACACAATATGCACAAAACTGGAATCTTTTCTAATAATTTGGGAAACTGATTTTGCACTGACCGAAAAACATGCATAGCTACATGTCTTTAAGGTATGACAATTTTGAGAAAGGGCAATACAGCCTGTAAAATAACATTCCAGTTTCTGAACCTAGTGAGAGATATGCATGAACTTTGCACCGTTTTCCTCTACTGAAGAAAAATGATTAAAAATCCTGATTTAAGACAAATCGTCATAAATATTCTTCACATTAAGGGAAAAAAGACATTAAAAGACAAACCATTTCCAGCGCCAGTCACTAAAACAACTTTCCCGTCGAACCGCAAGGGCGCTGACATGTTGGGAATGATGACTGAGGTGAACGAACGAGTCTAAAGGCAGCTCCCTGCACACCATGTGACCGTAATTATGACGTCACGTCACACTCAAAGCGAAAGTAAGAATAAATGCTTGTACGCATATAATTCGTGCAATCGCCTATTTACGTGAATGTTCAATGCTATTTTATCCCATGTTTGAACCTTTATCCCGTGGATATAGCTCGTGGGATATCGTTTTCATATCCCACACTTAAGTGCAGTTATGACGTCACAATGGTTTCTGCGTTAGCGTGAGGTAGTAAAATATAGCAGAGTCCTATATAAAACAGTGTTAAACATCGGTTGTGAAGTATTAAACATGGGATAAAAAGAATCTCCCATGTTTTGTAGTTGGATATGATTTTTATCCAACTCGTTGTGTGTTTTTATCCCCTCGCCAAGGCTCGGGGATAAAAATCACACAACTCGTTGGATAAAAATCATATTCAACTACAAATCATGGGAGATCCTATATATATTTTATGCATTATTCAATGAAAAAAGCTAGAATAACAAAGATTTAAACGTGCTTAAAATACAAACTGTACGTACCAACGTTTTGTCTCATTGGTTAAAATACCTAGTCTGATTAAAGGGGGGTATATTTCTAGTGCTTATCATTAAACACAAAGGATGTAAACATGCAACGAGAAAAACCCCTCATACCCCACTCCCACCCCAAAGCAAAGTAAACAGGTAAACCAAAAAGTCTTCAGAACCCTATCTACACGGTGCATGTCAAGGTTCCGTGATGCTTCTTCTTTTAGAGACATGATATCACAAAACCTTGATATTGTGAAGACTTCACATTTTGAAATGATAAAGAACTTTCAAGCCAAAACAGATTGTAAACTTGTTGTAGTCTATTGTATTGCAAAAAAGACACCCCCCCCATTTTAATTACTTCTGTCCAAACTGAATCATATTGCCTTTTCTATTGATTTCTTAATTATTCTTTATCATATGACTGTCGTCATGAGAAAGGGGCCCTTAAGGTCAAATTTTCACAAATTGACTTTTTGATAAATTTTGATAGCCAGACTCTTTCTGAATGCAAATATACATAAATTTTGAAAATATCTCACTTTTTCGGTATTTTATGAACATTTTAGTGAGGCGCTCCAAAAATAACTTTGACGTTACTCACTGAAAACGTAATGACGTCCCCTGCGTCTAATTCAGTTTTCAAAAAAACTTAAGATTACAAGTTATTTGAATAACTTCAATCGTTTTCAGAATTAAAAACATGAGAAAGTATTTAATTTTTTTCTTCCAAGCGACTAGTATGTAACTATTCCAAAGGGATTTTGTGTTATTGCTATTTTCAGGCTAATTTCAGAGCAAATCTAGTAAATGCGTAAAAAAAGGGGGGGGGTCTAGACAGAATGTAGGAACGGTTTATAACATAATCAGTAGGGAAATAATATTTGTTTAAATCCATACAAACTATTCTTTTTATATAAAATAATCGAATTCAATCTATAGAATATATAAAGCACTTTTAAGGTTAAAAGAATTATACGTGTATATATAGAGAGAGAGAATCCAATGCAGAAGGACACCGCGCGCAAAATGGGACACCCCTCGCAAAAAGTACATCGATCCCGATATAAAAAAAAATCTTATGAGACAGCATTCACTCACCAACACACACGCACGTAACTTTATTCCCTATAACTCTTACGATAAAAAAAAACCTTGTATTTTCTGTATCACCGAAAAAATCAATTGAGAAATAAATTCAGATACGCTAAGAATTATGTAAACTTGTTTTTAAAAACGTTTAATCCTTCTGTAAACATTCATGAAAAAAAGATACGTTCCCTTCTTCCGTGCAAGCGGATTTAAATTTTTTTTTACGTTTTTAATATTTTATTAAAAATGATTAAAGCTCTAGGTTTCCTATTTACTACGTTTCTAATCCATAACTAAGACAGGCGACGAAAATGAATTATATAAACAATGGAAAATAAAGGACAAATGAATTATTAATATACCGTGCCTTAAATTGAAACTTTCTTTGAATTTATACCTCATATTTAAAACGCCTTTTACCTTCTTATTTTTTTAAAAAGTAAATCACAATTGAAATAGGTTACAAATATTTCTGCACATTAACCCCCTTTTTTATTGTGTGGCACCTGTACCCTGTTTCACTTGAACACAACATTTGTATATTTCTTACAAGGACTGCTACTATGATCTAAAAAAATATGTAACGTTATAATATTGTAAAATTTAATCAAAGAGATAGGAATTGTGCTGTTCTTGTCTCTTTTTATTATATGTACACTAAAAGGTGCTTGACTTTTCTGTGCGAAATTACAGTTCCATTAAGATTTTGACGAAATCTATTTGACACTTAAACTGAATGAATACCTGGTAGTGGAGCCTTATTTATCAGGACGCTTTAGTTCCTAGTCAGTTTTTCCGGAAGTGTATGTGAAGCGTCCGGATATCTGAATTATCAGTTAAACAAGACAAAATAACGTTAAAAACTGTCGTTCCGATGAAAAATAGTCCGGATAATAAAGCATCCAAATATGTGGCGTTCGGATATCTGAAGGTCCACTGTATTTTTATGCAAGAACGTTAGACCCTTAGGAAGCCATTTCAGTTGGGGGGGGGGGGGGGGTTTTTTTTTTC